>CANYBF010779051.1:0-29188 GCA_948192965.1 Dalechampia spathulata
AAGTCTTAAGGATACTTGCACTACTGATATGAGTGAGATATATTTCACAGACATAGATTAATCATCCATATGAAATCTCACTGGAAAGGTCTCCAATGAGTCAGTCCCCTACTGCCCATCCACATGTTCACTTTAGACAACTCATATCATGATGAATGAGAATCATCCCCTAAAGAAGTCAAACATGTGCCGATCTTAACCGCATTAATAATATCCATTCTTATTAATACATTAATCAGGGTAGATTTAGATATTGAACATTTACATACAATAAGAATCTCATTTCATAAACTCTTTATAAATTCCTTTGTAGTATTCCAATATCATGGAATTCATTATTTAATTAAAAGCCTTCCAAGCAAATCAAATAATGAATAATACCTTTCATTGATTAAAACATTCAAGTACAATAAAAATGATGCCCTAGAGCATACACTAATAGCTAGTGCATAAATATTAAAATATTACAATAATCATTATATCATTGAATTCCAAAACATCATTGAATATAACAAACATGCTTCCATATAATCATTTATTATGTGCCATTTTTATATGCCATTATCATCTTATGTCATATCATCAACATCATTTCATTTGTCATCTCTTTCATGATAATTCATCAATATATATATGAATGATATGATATATGTCTTGTTTGTAATATTTAAATATACTCATAATAATATAACTTCATACCATTTCATATATCATCATCATATATTTATGAGCATGCATTTATGTTATGCATTCTTCCTCATATCCATTTTTTAATCGATCCATCCATTTCCTTTATATGCGCATTTACTGGGTCTTTCATTTATATCATAACTGTGGTTCATTTTCTGTCAACCCATTTATTATCTTTCCTTTCAGATCTAATTTCTTTTTATGTCGTAATCATCTCTATTTAATTCCCATAGGAATTTATATCATTTTACCCAGTATAAATCATTTAGCATTTATCTCATATCAATTTACTTTCTTTCTTCCTTATTTCACCATGTTATGCTATGTCATGTTTATGTTTAATGCATTATGTTCATGTCATGTTAAATATATAATAACATATCATGATTAATCTTGTAATGCCATTGCATTACTATACCATCACCTCTTTGATCATTTAATGATCTAGGGCATTCAAATCAACTAGCACAAACCTGAAATATCCTTTCCTTTGTTAATTTCCTTGGTTGATTCGTGAGGATTTTCCACTGATTTACCTAATCATAATGTAATATTCATCTTTAATTAATATATTTTATTACATCATTAATCATTCTTATAATTATATACCATTCTACTAATAAATCACATATCCATATTATTTACTCATTTAATCATAGCATGATATAAGAAGTCATGTTACTATTTATAATTGTATCAATTGTATCAATTTATTTTCTAAATTAATCAATCATATCATTGAAACAGCACTTTAAAACCTTTTAGCAACATCAATTAACTTATTTAATCATAATCTAATAACCATTTAAATTTTAATAATATCCTTAATAAAACCCCATCATAAAATATTTCTGTTATTATTAATCTCTAAACAGTGACATCTTATATGATTACATCCTTATTTTATTTCTGTTTTAATTACATAACTAATTTTGATTAAACAGTGATGCTATAATACTTATTGCTTAAATAGTTATCATAATTGGTAATATTTAATCATCTTATACTATCTGATTATTTCACCCCTTTTATACTGCTGCTTATTAATTATCTAATATCTCAATAGTTAACAACTGACATGATACGATTAATACTGGACATATAATCTTAATCAAATTTCAAATATTAATTATACCTGTGTTCAGCTAAAAATAATTACTGTCAAATTCAGAATATTAAAGCAGTTAATATCCTTAATTATTTAATCAGTATCTAAACTTATTAAACTTATCAGTAATCCTTTTTCTTAAATCAATCATGTTATCTATTAAAAATGTATATTGAACTCTGCTGTTACCAACTCAAATCAGTGTTATCTGAAATTATGTTGTCTTTGCTTATATGCACCTTAACTAACATTATCTTATAATCAGTTAACCATTCAAACAATATCTTTACTTAAATAACCTTCTATCGTTATACTTTATCACATGTCCAACAACACTTAATATAACTGTTTATTACATGTTTATTTAATACTATCATTAACATCATCATATGCTATCTATCTTGACCTGTTTATTAACCTTTACTTAAGTATAATCTTATATCATTTAATCAACTTATACATTTCACTTACTGAATTCCAGATTATATATATATATATCATCTATCATTAAACTTATTAATTAGAATATCCAGTGAAATTATACAAGTATAAAATCCTATAAATTATATGTCTATAAATCCATGGTTCACTGTTACCTCTGTTTAAATCCTTACTTAGAATCTTAAAAAAAAAACCATTTCATATCATTCATTTATATACTCATTAACCTTTTTAATAATAACTAATGCATCTATTTAAATGATCATTTCAATTCTTAGTATAAGTACATCTCAAGTAATAACCTTACCAGTATACTTTTCTTATTCAACTTTACCTCTATCAACAAATTAAATTCTTAATTAATCTTATCATATACTAATTAACCAATTTATCAAACTCCTTAATCATAATTATCATGCTTAATAATCTTTCTGATTCTTACTTAAAATTTACATAAGTATTCTTAGCACACCTTAAGTCATATTTCATTATACCTTCCAATTTAGTCAACATACCTTAGTTTTAACAGTACCAATTTATACCTTATATATATGACCTCATTAAACCTTTTAATTACTCTTAATATACTTATTTTAATATCCATTTAAGTCCTCATTTCCATTATAGCCGTATACCCCTTATTCAAACACTTTACATAACAATTTCCATCTTAAGTCCATTTGAACTTGTCTTACTTAATGTTAACCTTATCTTTCATATTAATACTTCCATTTAACTTTAATTCTTATGTTATTTCATTAAATCAAACTTAACAGAATCCATTTCCTTAGCTTTTATCTCATAAATGCTTTAAATGAAAATTAAGCCTTAATTTACCAAATATGCTTATATTATGTCCAATTTAGTTCATTTTTCACATACTTCTTATTAACTCATCATTAAGAACTTCATTTAACCTTAATTAGAAGTTATTTCTTAAATCATACTTAAACGTAACCATTTAATTCATAGTTCTTAAATCATATACACTTAAAATGATATTAAGCTTTAAATCATCAATTTTGCTTAACCTCAGCTTAGATTCTTTCATCTTCCTTGTAATTAACCTTTTGTTATATAGTAAATCTCTTTAAAATCATGTTTTAAACTTACCAACTATTAGAAATGTTGCTTGAATGATCCAGCTAAAAAGGAAAATCCATGACATACTCACCCACACAACCACTAATCACTTTATTCCATGTCCTTTATAATCCTAACTCATCTAACCATAAAATCATCAACCAAAAACAACCAAAACAACATGAAACCATTCAGCCAGAATTCAAATCATACCAAAAATTCATAAATCAAGTAGATCTAACACTAAATCATACTTACCAAGCTCACCTTTAAACCCAACAACTCCAATCTCAACTTTAACTTCTTCTTCTTTAGATTTAACTACGGATTTGACATGTAATTTCACTCTTCCACTTCCTTAAGCTTAATATATGCTTAAATCAAGCATGCATGTACCTTAGAAGATGATATCAAGCATAAAACAAAGTTAGTATATAAGATAATGTTTCAGTTTTTAGTAGAAATCATGATTCTTCATGATTTCGGTCATAAACTTGAAGAATCACCAAAGAAAGGTTTTGGTCATGGTGGAAAACAAAGAGAACAAAGAATAGTTCAACTTTACCTTGTAGTATAATCAAAGAACTTACTGGAACTTGAAAAATCCAAACTAAAAGAAAGAAAGAGTCATGCAAACTTCGGTCTTCTAAATGAAATAGCTTCGGTTTCTTCTAAAACAAATTGAAATGGAGTTAGTTCAACTAGAACTAGAGCTTTGCAAATCAAAATTGCTTAGAACTTGAAGAATAATAAGAGAATGAGAAGATGGAGGTACGGCCTTTTGATGTTTGGATGAAGAAAGTTGAAGAACAAGATGAATATAAGAGAGAAAATGTGAGGTTAAGAAGATGATAAGTTAGAAATAAAAGGATATGAGAGAAATAGAGAGGATTGCATGGATGTATTTCAGACATAAGAAAATAATTGAGTGAAGGAGTGGAAATTAAGTCCAAATGAGAGCAAAATTCATTTGAAATGAGTCCTATTTGGAAAAATTCCCATTTTAGTCCCTATATACCTCTTAAACTACATGTTAGCCTCTAATTACATATATTTTCATGTATTTACCTTAAAACCTCCAATCATATTCCTAAATTTTGTATTTATACATCCATTTTACACCTTATTTTATTTAAAATACCATCCATCAATTTTCTCAATCAAATAAAATATAAAACTTGCCTTCTCTCCCCATCCACTTACACTAAAATCCAAACTACTTTTTCAAATACCTATACACTTTTCAAATAACAATCCTACTTCCAATTTAATATACTATTTCAAATCTATTTTAACTTATTATATTTTCAATTATATATATCTATTTACCTTCTTATATTCTATTAATTTATAGCTTACTCATTTATGACATCATCATAACCAAATTATGACATTATCATGACATTATAATTAAAAATACTAATTATACTTTTCTAATATTTACATTTTATTATATACTCTTACTAATTCATTATTAATTCATAATTATTCATTTTCTAATAAAAATCATAATTAAATTCATATGCTTACATCATCATCACTCAATTATGACATCATAATTAATCTTAATTTTGATTTTACCAAAATTTGTATATATCAAATTCATGTTAAAGCAATCATCTTGAGCTAACTTAATTAATCATACCAAGTGTTTTCAATATCAAAAATATCAATTTATCATCGTTTAGTGATTCCATTTAGGGGTTTCATCAAAATTTTCAATTTCAACATCAAAGCTATAAACTCTAATCTCATAATATACTTATCATCATTGGCATTATATCATATCATTAATACATCAATAACATATAAAACATGACATTTCATACAATTCATGAATGCAAAGTGTATGCTCGATTTAGGATGTGATAAAAAGTTTATCCTTTTATTTGTTCTAGATTTTTCTTTTCTTCTCCTGCATACTTATTTTGTTTTTATAGCTTTCCTTTGATTCCTAATGCATTTGACAAAACATTTCTATTTTCCCTTTCAGTTTCTCTTCCTTCTGTAATTGATTGTGTTCTTTCTTCCTTCATACTCTTGTCTTTCCCATTACTATTCTTTATAATCCCCTCATAAGATAGAATAAGATCTGTAAATGTTGTTTTGATCTTGTCCAATAATGATCAAAACTTTGATGCTCCTAAAGACTTTATCATTAAATATACTATTTGTTCTTTGGTTCTAACATGTACTACTTTAATCAAACCCTCTTGAATGTTATTCTAAACCATGTGGCAATCTATTTCAATGTGTTTTATCCATTTATGAAAAATAGGGTTTTCTCCAATATAGATTGCAGCCTTGTTGTTGCAGTAAAGGGGTATTGAGCCTTTTAATGGAATTTTTAAATCTCGCAACTAGTACGTGAGCCGCTTTACTTTGCATATTACTTTAGCTTTACTTTGCATATTGCTTTAGCCATACTTCTGTATTTTGATTCTGCTAATGATCTACTCATAACTTTCTATTTTTTTTATTGTCTAGGACATCAATGCTCCTCCAAGGAAAATACAAAAGCCTGAAAGTGATTTCTGCATGCACTTTGTGTTCTTCTTCTCTTTTTGATCATACTATTTTCTCACCTAGAACTTGATTGCATTCTTATGGCTTTGTTGTCTTGTGACACTTAGTGCATGTATAGTTTGATGCCCAATCTGAACCTCCTTTTGTTTTTTCACTTTTAGAATCATTGAAGATGCTTTGTTTACACTTGTTAAAGGCTCCTTCAGTAGGATTTGGTTTTTAACATTATCATACCCCTCTTTTGATCCCATTAGGAATTGTAGACTAATCACTGCTATCATATTCCAGCTACTTGCTCTTCGTATCACACTTGCATAATGGTAGAGGCCTGAGCACATTTAGTTCTTCCTATAACCTTTTGAGTATAGTAAAATAAGCTACTACTACCATTTTACTTTGACGCAAGTTACTGATTTCCCTTTTGATTTGATATAGCATAGGTGCATTGCTTTCTCCATATCTCTCCTTTAGATCATCCCAAAACGCTTGTGTTGATGTAGCATAAATGAATGATACCACTAGATCCTTTGATAATGAATTTAGTAACCATGATATGACCATCGAGTTGTTCCGTCTCCATTTCTCATATTCTGATGTTTCTTCGGTAGTTATTTGATTTGAACCATCAACAAAGCTGAGTTTGTCTTTTGCTTGTAATGAATGCATGAAGCAGGGATCTGCTCCAAGCAATGTAGTTTACCCTATTTAATAATACACTAATAAGAACCTGAGGGATCTACTCCAAGCAATGTAGTTTACCTTATTTAATAATACGCTAACAAGAACCTGACCTGGTTGGTCTTGGTTGGTGAAGCTTGTTGTTGCTCTATCCATCTTGATGTTTTGCTTAGTGTGATCAATAGCTCTAGCCATGAGAATAAAGATGTAAATGCTCGGATACCATGAAGACTGTAAAGAAGAATATTTGTAGGAATAATCAATGTATTTTTTATTATTTCCTTCTGTATTTATACACTCAATTGTACAATACGTGGCATGTTTGTTATAATAAATACAAGGAACAAAAACGTTGCCATTTCATTTGTTCTAGATTTTTCTTTCCTTCTGCTGCTCGCCTATTCTGTTTTCATCTTGATTCCCAATGCATTTGACAAAACGTTTCTGTTTTCCTTTCAATTTCTCTTCCTTCTGTAATCAATTGTATTCCTTCTTTCTTCATGCTCTTCTCTTTCCCATTGCTATTCTCTACAGGACTAATATGTTTTTATATTATAATAAAGAAATTATAGCACATTTAGTTTGTTTGATTCAAATATAAGATTATGTATATGTTTTTTTATCTTGAATTTTAATATTGTTTAATGCTACATTAAAACTTAAATAAATTTTATTTTTCATTAATTAATATTTTTGGTACATTTGAATAAAAAACAATTTAATTCTAAAATATTTTTATAATTCATGTACATAAAATTTCAAAATTTAAAAACTTAGAAAATTTAACGAAATAAACTACGCAGTGTTTTAAAATTGTCTCTAAAGATAAAATATTCGATCGATAACATAATTTATTAAAAAAATTCTAAACAACCACCAACAAATTAACATTATATACATATCATCCAATTTTTAAATCCAAACAAAATGAATAACGAATAATAATGATATAACCAAAAGTAACTTAATATAACAATATAAATATAAATACAAGTGTGAGACAATTAACAATGCTATAAATTTACAACTACACAACGTTGATATGGTACGTAGTTAGAATATACACACGTCCAATAACTTTAATAAATCAAACTATACGAAGTTTGATGTATAATAGTATTGTATTTTGGTACTATAAATTATAATTTATTTATACAATATAACATATCGATTAAGAATTTAAAAGATGTTAATCTATTTATATGCAAAAAAAATTGTATTAATTATTTGTATAATAATTGTACTGCGTTCTTTAATAACTTCTTGATTTGAAACTGCATGTTCTTTTTTTGGCTAAGAAACACTTACATTCATTCACTTTTTCGTTCATTGGTTCTGTCTCATATATGTTGAGATAAGTTGGATTAAAATTAAAGATTATAATTTAAATTAATGAATTAGATTGAGGTTACGTTAATTTAAATATTTTTAGTTATATTATTGTATTACATGAATTGCTTTTGTTGACCATAAAAATATGAAAATAATTACTATAAAGTTTTTATAAGAATGATATATAAAATAAAAAATCAATTAGCATATATATAAAATTACATTAAAGTTTATGTTAATAATACATATTAATGCTGAAATAAAAATTCACATAAATGAAAATAACAAAAAATACCAAAACTCCAACTAATAAGATTATATTAATTGAAAGTAGGGATTGCACATCCTGTAAAAAATTGTATCCCCTTCCTATTTAAATTATGGTGGAGTCAGGGGGGTAGACCCTGTCTAGCTCCATCGTTGGCTCCGCCTATGTTAGAAATAAGTCATCTGCAGTGGATTTGTGTTTGCTGTTAAGGATATTCTAAACTACATTGAAGTCTTAAAGTTAGGGCAATTTCGAAAACATTTTACAATAAAAAAAAGTCATTCTGACAGGGCTGTTGGGCAACCTACTCTTCTCATTTTCTTTTCCTTTTCTTTCCGATGCTTGGGTTTTGGTTTAAAAAAACAAAAACAAGAAGACTAGAGAAAGAAGATTACAGCTTAGAGAGAGTTTTTTAATATATAATTTTGAATAATTCTTTTACATTTTTGAAAAAATTATTGTGTAATAATTTTTATAAAAGTTAAAATAATTTTTTATTTTGAAAAATTAGGTAAGTTGAGTATATTTAGGTTTTAAGGGAAGTATATTTGAAGAGGAAAAAATGAAATTTGTTATAATATTGTTCTAATTTCATGTTATTAAACTACCTAACTAAAAATGTTATGATAGCTAATCATATTATTTCTTTTTATATTATCCCATTGACTCAAAGTTAAATTTTGATCTTAATGATTAATAAAATTGATAATTTTTTTAATGAGTTTATGAGTTGTGAGTTATTATTTATAAATTTTTATTTAAATGTTCCAAACAAGATTTATTAGACAAATAAATAATCATTGCACTTATGAGATTTATTATAGATATATTATTTTCATACTTTTAAAAATAGCATCATGTGTAAGATAAAGAAGAATTGATTATTGATTCATCTATTTATTAATATCTCTATATTTATTTTTATTAATTTGGATATTAATCTGGATATAAGTTCCTCTTTTAATCTGGGATTTGTTAAATCTATATTTTTAATACTGAATATAATATTTTTTATCTCATGAAATTATATTATGAATTTTATGAAGATAATTTTGATTTAATGCTAGTTTTTAAAAAATGATTCATTCCTAAAATCTTGGATTGATTTTATTTTATTTTCGCGTGTAAGAAAATAACCTATTAGAATTTGAATTTTCTCTTAATCCTTCCTAATATAGTTATTTATTGATTTATTTAATTAAAAATTTATTTTGAATTTAAATATTTTTCTCATCTTTTTCAAAATATTTATTTACAAAATTATCTTTTTTCCTAAAAGATTATATGCATATTAAAGGAAGCTGGATTCTATCCTATAAGATAACTGTTTTGTCACAATCTAGTATATATACACTTAAGTGCACACAACACACAACACATGAACAAGTTCCTTAGTTGCGATGCTTGAATGATTGAATTTTGTTTGAGAATAAATTCTTGTGATTAAATATGATGTACATGAAGTAGTGTGAATTTATATGAGTAAGTGTGTTAATGTGGTAAGTGAATTTTATGCGTAGGCTAAATTAATAATTTATTTATTGGGTGAGAGTGATGCTTGTATAATTTGATTTAAGATATATGTATATATATATATACGTATTATTGTTAGTATTGTGTGGTATGTGTAATGAACATAAATGGTGATATATGTTATAATACATTAAGTAGTGGAGAAATATATTGTATATTATCATTAATATCACTATGTTATTAATATAAGTAGAATAAATGGAGATATTATATATTATACTATATTTAAGGTAGTGGAGTATATATATATATATTATTGCTAAATAAGAAATTATATTATAATAAGTGAGTGGAAGGTGATAAGACACATTTAATGCATGTTTTGACTTTGAATTTCATCTTCCTCTCCATTGTCTTGTATATGGCATTTTGCTTCCTTTTCTTACTATTTCTCCTTCTTGAAATTGAAATGTACCTCTTCTGTATGTTTGACTCCATTGGTGTGATTAAGAAGTAAGAGTATTGACTATAAGCGGTAATTTGATGTTTAGAATGCATGATTGGCTCTTTTGCATGCATTCTCTCCTTCTTTTATTGCGTTGGTGTGTGATTTGAGAATGTGAGAGATGAAATCATATTGGCTTTATGTGATTTGAGAAATGAAATGTGGATTCTATGAGCTATTAAGTGAGTTATCAAATTTTCATTCTAATTGAAGTTGGTGTTATTATAGTGCATGTTATGTTCCATTTTATGCTTGTAGTACTCTAATTTTATTTCTGTCTAGTTCTTGTAATGCTAGCTACTATTTTGGTGTTAAAATGATAAATCATACTTACTCATGTGATTAGATTTTTAATGTTGAGATTAGGTGATGTTGAATGTGATGATAGGATTGATTTGATAATGTTTAAGCTCTTGTTGATGGTTATGACTTGTTAGTTTATAATGGAGTGCTTTTGTATGGTTGTGTGTGTGTTAGATGGTCATAAACTCGTGGTGTGGAGAGGTTGACTGTTAATTGGACATGTTTGCATTAAACATTTGAAGATATTATGCGGGAATTATACAATTGGAGCGATTTTAGCTCCTTTGCATGCCAGATGTGCTTCGCGTGAGTTGTTGAACTTGTAGGGACATCTTTAGGTGCTATTTTTGACTTAGGAAACTATGTTTGACTTAGGAATACATGTGTTAGATCCAAAATGTTGTGTATGCCATATGTTTGTAAGAAGATTATGAGCTTCATGTGAGTGGCTGTACTAGTATTACAAGTTATGGGTACTCTTATTAATTGAACTATTAAGCAAACGCTTAGTGATGAAATGAATATAAATTATTGAAATTTGTTTTTTGGGACATGCATATGACAATTAGTTATTATATTATCATGGAATTGTAATTTTATGCTTATTTTACGTTGAGGTACGAAAATCATTTTTGTAAGTTTGTTGAAATCCAAATTATGACTTTAAGTTGGAACCTTACTACATTTTAATGTTTAGAACTCTTAATATTGGTTTTTGAATATAATTGTTATATGTATGCTTTCCATATGAATGAGGGGTGTGTTGGTATGTTGTATATGGGTTTTGGAAGTCAAACCGTACCATTTAGGTTTGGTACATTAATTTAAATACATGAAATGGTCAAAACATTACACTAATACACACTTGTAGAGGGAAGCTTATGGTATTTCTTGTTTTGAACCTCTTAAAGTAGGAATTTTGGCAGTTTCATTATTTAGTGGGAAACTTATTTGAGTGTATTTTATATTGATGCAAAGTATGAATTAGTTAGAAACTGGTAATATAACATTTAATGTATGTAATTGAAGTATGCGAAGGAATGGAGATCACTAAGTAGCTTGTGGCATTTTTGATTCTGAAACCTTCAATGTTAAAATTTGAAACTTTCTATAGATGGATGAATAGATCTTTAAATATCCTTTATAAGGATATGATACATGATATATTTAAGTTGTTATTTCCTCATGAAATGGTATAAATTTTAAAAGGGTGCAAATTGGTAGGTTATATGTATTCCATAGTATTACTTGAGTGTAGTATTAACTAAATGGATAATAAATGCTACCTTATGATAAGTATTAAGTTGAGAAGATTATGATACTTTGTTGAACATGATGGTTTCATGCTTGGTTAATTAAATATGGGTCATGAGTTAATATTAGAATCAAATTCTCTTCATTTTTAGCAGGATTTAAAGGTTGGAAAATGGTACCTCGAATTGGACCTCGAAGTTCTCAGGGTCCAAAATTCCAGCAACTTTTTGTTCACATAATATACATGCTAGATTTTTGTACCTTGAATTAGACCCTGAAATTCTCAGGGTCCAAAATTTCAGCAACTTAAATTGATTCATTATAACTTATGATTGAAGTGTTATGAAGTAATATTGCTTGACTGGAATGTGTTAATGAATACTACCTTGATTATACAGTATGATATGAAGTAAAAACATTTAAAAACATGCTTACTATTAGTATTGATTAATGAATTAAATCCCTATGATGCTATTTCATGAAAATATTGAAAACTTTAAATTCTAAGATAGATTCTAACATCTATACATGATTAGTATATACATTTATTGGATTTGGATAGAGACTTTTAAATCTATACATATTATTGAAGTCTATGATATACCTTAATTTATCATTATAAGGTCTCTTGTCTTTAATAATTTCCCTCTAGCATTTAGACTTGACATGGGCTGAATAAGTTTTAATGAACCTTCCTATTGATATATGATGAGGATTGGAATGATCATATATACATTATGAAGTTACATTTCATATGACATGGTAAGTAAAATGGATGCTTAATATAAACACGATAATCACATTAAGTATAGTTTCCATAGAAATGCTACAGGGTCTCATGAGGAGGCGACTACTACTTCACCTTGGAGATTGGATAAAGGCAAAGGCATAGCAGGTTTGTGCTAGATCCCATGGTTACCTATATAGAAACTAAATAATGGAATGAGATCCAATATACATAGATAAGAATGAATGTGCTAGTTTGCATACATCTATACAAAATTTTGCACAATATCCATTTTGCATCATTCATTCATTCATAACTATATAGCATAACGTGTGTGTATATACATATATATATATATACACACACACACTCAGGAGTGATAAGGGAGGCACTATAAATACTTATATATAAATATGAAGTGATTTTGTTGCAACAGTGTATGAGATTAATGATGAAACCTACAGGGGTATGGTAAACTATTCCACTTCTTTTACAAAATGATGAAGTTAAATGAGATGTTATGATATAAAAAGTATTAATGATTTACCTAGTATGTAAATATTATGAAGGATTACAAATGGAAAAGGGGAAAGAGATGCATAACATGAATACATGCACTGCATTATACATGATTCATCCTATATATGGGTAACTATAGCAGGTTATAAGTAAATGTTTGTCAAGGTACATATTTATTATACCATTGAGTATTTATGGTAAATACTATGATAATAGATGCAGCTTATAAATGAAAATGACATTGGTAATTATGATAAGTAATGAGTGAATGTATGTTGAGGTACATATCCATGATACCATTGACCTTTTGGGGGCATAAACTATGATAAGAGATGCAGGAGATAAATATGATTGATAATGTTTATGTATAAATCATATTGAATGATTTCCTATATGTACTTGGTTTGGTTATTTGTTATGAACTACTTCTTGTTGTTCTTTTGATATTCAGTTATTTTTGCTTTATTGTTATTTTCCTCATGTGATTCATAACACCACTGAGTTTACTTAGCATTTGTCATTTGATGAATGCAAGTTCTAGTTGTTCAGGTGAGTTTGCGGATCCTTAGGCACTAACTATGGGTTTTGTTCAGTAGTCGTTTAGTTCGTATCTGGGACTTATGAGTCTTACTCCTAGCTACTATTTCTATATGCAACTCTTGTATTTATGTAACTTATGGCAGTAAACTGTTGTGTATAACCATGATATATGCCTATATGTATATTTGCCATCATAATGTATATGTTGGATTACTTTATTATACAGTCTATGTTTAAATGCTATACTGTTTTTGGAATGATTAATGAATGCAGTTATAGTTGGTAATGATTTGTATGACTCTTCTCTTAAAAATTTTAAATTGTACATATCCCTTTTAAAATAGATTTTAATGTTCCATTGATGCGAAGACTATTAACTATTTTATGGGAGCATGCCGCACCATTATTAGGTGAGACATGTTTTATAACAATTAATCAAGAATATTTGTGGAAGATTATCATGATAAAAAGGAAAGTGTTGACTTTCTGACTTTGATGAATGCTAAAATTAATTAAATGTTTAATTAATTTAAATGACTTGTCATATCTAGTTCTATTAATATTTATTTATATTTTTGGATTTAATAATTTCTATATTTTTATATACTTATTTTGATTCACATGATTTTTTATTCTTAATGAATAATCAATTTCATGTAATTATTGATTATTAATTGGTAAATATTGATTATATACTTGTTTTGATTCACGTGTAATTTTTTGAATAATTTAATTGGTAAATATCGTTTTGATTGAAGATCTTAATTGGATAATTTGAAACATTATTTTTAGTAATTATCTGAAGCTTTAATTATGATTATCTTAACTTAAGGAAAGATAATTATCTTATCTCTTAAAGATTTTTTCTAACTTTATTGTTTCCAAAATATTTTTTGACAGATTTAATTTATTTGATTTTTCAAAATCAAATATATTAACTATCTACATGGAAGGAAACAATTTTGTTTGTCAAAGGAAATCCAATCCAACAACTATGATTATGGGAGCTATTCAATATATATGAAGGAGGATTTCTAGAAGGAATTTTGGAAGATCATTTAGTAAGAATTTTTTTTTGAATTTTTGTTAAGAAAATTTTGAGAATATATTCCTTATGAAGCTAAAATTTGAAAACTTTCAAAATACAAAATTTTCTCATTTGATAAAATGATTTTTAAATACTTCAAATATGGTAAGTTTTTAAAAATTGAAATTAATAATAATTTTATCTGTCACATAAATTAGCTTGCTGATTTCATGTAACAAAAGTGATTTTCAAATTAAATTTGATAAACTTACATTTTTATACTATATGTACTTGGAATATAATTATCACATCCACGCATTTAACATATTTTTAGTGCATTGATTATATGTATGATGAATTGAATAAAGTATGTTTAATATGGAATTAATGTAAGAAATGGATAGTGAAGGTTAAAGATGAGAAATTATGCAAAGATGATTAAGAAATTGCATTTTAAAAGTAGATGTTACGTAGAAAGTGTTTAATATGCTTAATTGAAGCAATCAGGAAAAATGGCTTTTATGATATATAAGATGAATGCTTAGTTATATGATGTTTTATGATGGAATTTATATATGTAACTCTAAAAATGGAGGACACATAATGTAGATAAGTCACACTCAACTCGACTATAGTTCTACTCAAGTTGAGTAGGATGCTAGAAAAATAAGACTCATAAAGATAACAACATACTCAACCTGAGTGTGGATGATATTCAAGTCGAGTACAACTCTGGAAATGAACTAAAAGTGGTAGTAAAATACACAAACTGATGCCTTATCATGTTTAACATGTTATTATGTAATAAAGTATGATTTAAAGTGTGTAAATATAAATTAAAGTAAAGTTAGAAGGAATGGTATGTAAAATTGTAAGTTAGGATATAAATAACATTTCATGAAAAGTTAAGGTTATAATTGGAAATTATATTATGTATGATTTATGCCCATAACCCTATGATAAATGGTAAGTGTAATACCGTGTAATCATGATGCAAAAAAATGATGTAAAAAAAGATATAAAGGGAATGGAAACAAATTGGTTGAGTAAATGGGATAAGCTTGCAAGGTGTCACTTTATGATTGGTTCTTATTTTTCGTAAGTCAAAATTAGATTTATATTGCCTTAAGGCAGAAGTAGGCTAGTATTTCTTATTTCTTCACCATAACACATTCGACTGCTACCTTCTCTTCTTTTCTTTGTGTTCTAGCTTAAAGAAAAGTACCATTTGTCATGCCTTTACACCGTGACATGCTCCCGTAAAATAATTAATGATTTCTAAAATGTGAAACCACTAACTACTTTACAAAGGATTTGTATGAAATTTTTTTTATCTTATTATGTTTGTGTTGATTATTTACCTGTTTATTTATTTCCGTTGCGTCATTCTAGTTATTGCGGAAGTCTCGTCCCTATTATGTTCAGACATTTATGGCCTTACAGATTAATTTAATTTAATTAATAAATTAACCTTGCTCCTTACCAAGTCCTTGTCCTTCGAGAACTTCTGCTGAATTGGTCCTTTGGAAATCTGTGCACGCTATCATCTGTTAACCTGCGTCCATCAAATAACGAATGCTGAGTATAAAACTCAGTGGTGCTTAAACACATATCATAGAAAATATATTCATTTATACCACAAATATGAAGCATGTTATATAATCGATTCATCATAGTATCGGTTTTGTCAAATATTCATTTAAAATATTAATTCCAACATGTTCAATGTATAGCAACATAATATATCATTTTATCATTTAATTAATTATTCTTAATTTAATATGTTATACTACCATTATGTTTATTTCATGATTTACTATACATGTTACAAATATCATCCATCATAGTCAACTTCAATAAGACATCATCATCATCATCATGAATCATATACATGCATTGATTAATTATCATTTTCAATACTAACATATATACGTCATGGTATGAATATTAATAATAATTACAACAATAAATCACCACCAAATAATTCATGATTTATGTCATGTATGAGAATGCATTCATGTTATGCCTTCTCCCTCATATTATTGTTTTTTATCATCATATTTCATTTCATTGCCCCTTTTCATTTTGGGCCACATCATAAGCGCACAGGGTACTGGGTTCAATATTTATCTCATATCTGTGGTCCATCTTTGGAACCATTTCTCATTCATTTCACATTCATAATTTCCAAGTAACCCTTTTTAAATATCATTTCATCACTTTCCTTTATTTATTTTTTTCCTTCTCTTATTTCTCCATGTCATGTATATGTATGTATCAATGTGTCTTATGACATGGTTTGTATGCTTCATGCTATGATGCCGAGTTAACATATGCAAGCATCATCATATCATCTTATCTATCATATAATTCATATAACATTTAATTCATATAACATGATTTTCATAAGACATTTATTTCACATTGCATTCTTCAAATAGCATATAGTTCACAAAGCATCAAATGCATATAAATTTCATTTCATATCTCAAAATTTCCATTTGATCTATTTGACCATCATTTTTTGATTAAATCCTAATTTATTTACTTTAGTTATATGTCTCAATATTAAAATTTATTAACCTTCATTCAAAGCTGAAAAATATGATCCTTCATATTTAATTACTTAAATTATTATCCATAATAAATGACATTTAAATATACCTCATAAAATAAATTTTATTTCATTTATCATTCTATTTTATCTTATAATATTTTAACCTCGACTAGTTTAGAATTATAAAATGAAATATCCATTTTATTTTATTTACTTCCTTTTTATTTAAATTCATTCATCAAAATAAGAACTCATGATATAATATTTGCAACATAATCATTACTCCAATTAATCATATAAATCAGCCTGTAAATTAATATATATATATATATATATATATATATATATTTATACTATCCACATAATCATTTATTCATTGCTACTTTTAATAGCTTTAATTAATTATCAACATTAGTAAATAAAACAATAATTAATCACATCATCTCTTATAAATATTTCAAGATATATCATCATATCATTATCACATAAGCTATATCAATATCATATGTCTAGCATATGAGCTTCATGCATTTTATATGGTCATGCATATCATGTCAATATTAATTTCATGTAACAAATATTATATTCAATGCATCATATTAATATCATGTATGATTACTTACCAACATTCATAAGCTTTCTTAAAGCATCACTATTTTTATTTAACATAACATGTTATAATTAAAATATTTATATTCCATGATATGTTACATCTAACCTTTTAATATTTTCCTATGAAACTTATCTTCAATTAATTAAAAACATTCATATAAATTAAAAAAAATAAACATGTAATAACATGTTAAGAAATTTAAGGTAAGTTTGTACTTACCTGCCCATCCATGTAAATAGGGAATCAACTAAAGCACAAACCTGATTGTTCCGTTCCGATTATCATTTCCAGTTGTTTTGTATCGATTCCCTTTCTCTGAATCATATAGAATATTTATTAACATCTTATCTTTAATTAACTATTTTAAATTTCATTACTAACATTTATTATCCATACTTACATATATATATATATATATATATATATATATATATATATATATATATATAAATTAATCATATTCCTTGTCTTTATTAAATTCTTATTACTTAGCATAAAATATTTCTAAGTAATAATATTCAACAATTTATCATTATATTGTACTATTCACATCATTACTCACATATACATACTATTCATGTTACTATTCAAGTATTTGTACTATTCACATTACTATTCATCACTTAAATATGTTTTTAACTTTCCAACATTATTTATTAATACCTTATTCAATAATATTACTCAATCATATACTATTAAATTTTCATATAATAATTCATACTTAGCATTTATTCTTCTTAATTTCATAAGTCTTTTTGATACTAATGTTGATTTAGTATCTTTTCATACTTTACTTTAAAACTTATTTAATAACATCATACTTCTTTAATTTCTTATTTATATCAATCTTATATATCACTATTCATACTTTTATTCCTTTTAACTTATTTAAATCCTTAAATATTAATATGAATTATTTCTTTATACACCATTATTATAATGACTAAATAATACTTTTAATGTACTATTCTCATAATTATTTCATAATCAAATAATATGTATTATGAGTCATCATTTAATATTTCTACTTTATTCCTGAAATCACTTTTCAATAATTCAATTTCTTAATTATTTCTTAACTTTATTTAATACCATCATTTAATTACTCATTTAAACTCTTAATAATAGTAAATTCATTAATTAAATCAATCATTCATGTTCCATGTTATGACATTGCCGTATACACCCATGAATGCTCCATTTAAATTATGTTAAATATTTCATTAAATTCCTTATCTTATTTAATGCTATCCCACTATCAATTATTTATTTCTCTATTTTCCTCTTTAATGATTTATCAATTATTAATCACAAAGCCATCACTTTTGACCAATATTTCATTAATATCCCACTCAACCATTTATTTATATATATATTTTTATTCTCTTTAATACTGCTCCTTCCCTAATTCACCACTCAATTATGTAATTTTTATCACTTTAAATATTAAACATATAATTATTTATCAATTATAAAATCCATTAAACTCATTTCTTTAATTATTTCATTCCATTAATCATATTTATTCCTTTTACTAACTTTAACCCTCATTTAACTTAATTAACTTAACCACCTCTTAAATAAATCATAAATTAACCTTTTAATCTTTTAATTTAGCTTTTTAGTAATTCATCTTGCTGTTATTTTCGTCCAACTCATAGCACCCACACAAACACCACACACACATAATCCATTAAGAAATCAATCAAACTTTACATCCTAATCAACTAATCTATGAACTAAGAACCAAAAATCACTAAAATCACCAAAGAATAATTCGGCCAAGACTCCCCAATACCTTAGAACAATTCGGCCAAACAATAAAACAAAACAAAATGCATGTATCTACCAAATTTAACATCAAAATATTCTCACCTGCCAATAAAAAACTAAAAACCAAAATCAATTATGATCTCCTTTAAGATTTTGTCCCCATTCTTCTAACCAAAGTGATCTATATAAAACAAACTAATGTTTGAAAATCTTCTGAGTTGCGGCTTCAACAAGAAAATCTATGGTTCTTGTGATTTGGGTCTTTAGCTTGAAGAAGCAAAATAATATACTGCTACTTTTATGAAATCAAATGAAAAATGGGTATATTTTTTGGATATTTATAAAGAATACTCCTATATCTAGCTGTGAGCTTGAAATTTAAGGAGAAAAGAAAAAAAGAAGAAGAAGAAGGAAAAGTAACGGTTTTCTTTTTTTTGGCTCTACATATGGAACATATTTTGGCTTCTTCTTGAGAGATAAAGAATGGTGTTTTCTTGTTTCAAACATGAAGGATACTTGTATATCTTGCTTTGGGTTTAAGTATAGAAAAGAAAAGAAGGAAAGAAAGACATATGATACAGGTTTGTTTTGATTTTTAAGCAAAATGAAGAATCAAACTATGGTGGAAAGAGAAAGAGATAAGAAAGAAGTGGAGGCTGAGGAGAGTGGTCCGGCCAGATCCTAAAATAAGGAAGAGAATAGCTGCCTTCTTATTCAGCTTAACCCTAAAAATCGTGTATACATAGTATGTAGATAGTATAAATACATTTAAACTCTTCCTTATGTATTTTCGTATGTATACATCTTATTCCCACTAACTAAATCCTTAAATTTATATGACTATTAAATTAATACACCAATATAACTTCAATACATATTCAATATGTCAATTTACCTATTTAAAATATCATTCATCCATTTTTAGTCTACCAAAAATACCTTTAATTTGTATATACACCCATTAATATTCCAAAATAATATCAAATATATTTATTATTCTCCTTCATTAATTTAATAAGTCCATACTCCCATAAAATAATATTTTACTCCCTATTCACAACTTTCCATATTTTATTTATTATTATTATCATTTTTTTAACTTCCAATGATTACCCATACAAATAAAATATTTAATTTTCCTTTATCTCTAACTATATATATATATATATATTATGTACTTTACATCATATATATATATTAGAAATTTTAATATCTTAATCTTATATTTTCTTTTATATTATATATAATTTACATTATATTATATCATCTAATTTTCGTATTAATCAATTAATACTCCAATTTCCACATCATTTTTTTTATATATCATAATTTAATTAAACCTTATTATTCTTAATCCATCACATGTCTAATTAATACTTTCTTATCCTTTACTTAATACTAATTTATTTACTCCATAATTGCCATAATTAAATTATGACATCATCATCTCCAATTATGACATCATCATGATGTCATTAATAAAAATTGCTAATTTAACTTTTGTAATATTTTTATATCATTATTCACCTTCATACATATATTATCAATCCTTAAATAATTATTCTTTATAAAAATAAAAATCATACTTAAGCTCATTCGCTTACATCATCCTTATCATTATGACATCATAATTCCATTTCCACATAATTTGACTTTCTATTTTATATTCTCAAATTTTATTTTATATAAATATGTCAATTCATTTATTTAATATTCTATTTTTACGATCCTTAATCAAACTTACTTCATAAATTATGTATACTCCAAATAAAATCATAATTTAACTTAATTCTTCAATCGCATGCATTTTCATATATACGTGAATATTTTGCCTCGATACACGAGTAAATTATTGCTTGATCTAATTTTACATGTTCAAACTTATTTTTCACTTTCTACTTAATCTACTGTCATCTTATCATCATTTCGTAATCCCAATAGATATTTCCTATCATTATCATATTATTTAGAATTTCACCTCAAAATGCACGTATTTCTGTAATTCCATGTCATCACCCTATTTTTGATTGTATCGGGTATAATTTCATCACCCTATGTATTTCTACTGTACGCACCAAAATTGAGGATGTGACACCATTCTAAGGTAAAATCATGCAAAGAATTCAATTTTCATGTTGCCTTTGGTGTTCTATGCATTTTACCTATATGTTTTTCTTCCTCTTCTATGCTTTTTACCTCTTTAATGAAGTGATAAGTTGCTGTAGGGTTTGTGTTGTTTTCATGTGAATGGAAGAATTGGATTGTTTGGTGAAAGATAGGAAAGATAAGTTACTGAATTTGATGTTATAATGTAATCGAATCAGTTTTTGTTTTGGTGTGTGAATTTTATGCAAATCTCTAACTTTTAACCCTTGAATCAGTCGTTTTAATTAATTTTTAAAGTGTTTGAATGATTATTAATGGTGTTTCTAAGGTATTGTAAGAGTAGCGCGCCCCGGACGCGGGAGCGCTGCACGCTGTTCGGCGTGAGATGCCGTGGTGCTTGCTCTTAATGGCGTACTTCCATAATTGATTGGTCTTTAACCTAGAAAGATCGCGTCGAGGTTATTAAGTAGAGTCGCCACCCAGTTTGTTTTGTCGATTCAATTGAATGACTAGAAAAACTGGGAAATAAAACCCGGGCCTCCCTGTGTTGGGAAGCGGCCTGAATTTCTTCAGAGTTTGTGTTCGGGATTTCAAATTTATTAGTGTTCCGTTTTATTATGTTCACTTGTTTAATTTTAATGAAAGCTCCTAAGCACACAATTAGGTTTAAGTTTGATTAGCATACTCTTTCATGGCATAGGGCATACAAGGAAAGCAAATCACATATAATAAAGCGTAAAGAAAGCATAAAGAAAGCATAAATGCAGAAAAGTAAATGCAAAAATAAAGTGTGGGTATTTAAATACAACCCACCCGAAAAATAATGAAAAGCAAATAAAGCAAAATAAAGGCAATTTGGGTATTTAATACAACCCAACCAAAATAATAATTAAAACAATAAAAACCCTAATATGGGCCCGAGGCCCAATTCCTTCTTCCAAGTCCAATGGGTTTGCCTTTTGGATTGGGCCTCGAGCCTGATCCATATACTTCCTCCTAAGATAACCTAAATATCTGCAAAATAAGAAACAAACACATAAAAGGGAACAAATGCAAATAATAAACAACATTAATTAACAAATCATGCACCAATCATGCAGACATACCTAAATTAACATAAGGAAAATACGGAAATCGAGAAACAAAATTGGAAACTCAAGATCATACGTGATCGCGTATGATATTGTGAAGATCATACGCGATCGCACATGATGATATGTGAACGAGGCAAAAGGCAAAATAAATCATATACGCATGCTTAGAACATAACACATATCATTCCACAATCAAAATAAATCAAAATTGGACATATGTGAATGAGCATGATCATATGCGAATGAGGCGAATAACAAGAAAAACATGTGTAAAGGATTTAAAACATGGCATAGATGATTCGGCAAACAAAATAAATCAAATAGAACATATGCGAATGGGAAGATCATACGCGATCGCATATGATATTGAGATTATCATACGTGATCGCATTTGATAATAAAAAATGAAAATAAAATAAATAAATATGAAAACAATATGAGAATAATACATAAATAATACGCAAACAATATGTAAATAATAATAAAATGATATGAAAATAATATTAAAATAATAACAATAATAACAAAATAATCATATGAAAATAATAGCACTATGAAAATACCAACCTCTTGTAGATTCTCCTACGCTCCGATTGTAAGGGAAAAGAAAATAGTCAGATTCCAAGCGTTAGGGAATAAAATCACCTAATCTAAATGATTTTGTGAGTTTATTTTAATCCTATTACTTTAGATTGATTAAAATTAGGTTAATAAAAAGCTAATCATGTTTTAATCTGTCAAAAACCCTAATCCTGTAGCTCCCAAGTCAAAATTTGCCAACCCTTGTCAGATTGGAGTTCCAAAGCTTTTAAAATTGCTGCCCCGAAGACATACGCGATAGCATATGTCAACATATGCTAAACCCTAAAACATACGCGATCGCATATACCCACATATGCTAAACCCTAAAAACATATGCGATTGCGTATGTTTGTATATATGCGGTGGGGATAAAACATATGCGGCACGTGTCGTCCTAAAATGGGCCAGGATTGGCCCCGAACGGCTTGGAATGGTCCAGAATCAACCCGAGGTGGCCCAAAACCAACCCGAAATGGTCCAGAATCATCCCGAACCCGATCTGAGTCAAGCTGGTCCAAAATTGCCCCCTGATTCAGAAGAATTCACATGTGTTCAAAGCATGTAATTCTCGCTGAATCAACAAGAGCACCTGAATCAGATAAGGTGGTGGGCCAGAAGGTCGCATGAGAGCAGTCTCATCTCATCAACCTGCAGGCAAAAGAGTTATGTAGGAGCAGTCTCATCCTACCAACCGTGGGGATAGTGTAAGGGCAGTCTCACCTTACCACTTGGGGATGAAAAAGTTGCGTAGGGGTAGTCTCACCCTACCAACTGTAGCTAAAGAGTTACATAGGAGCAGTCTCATCCTACCAACTGTGAAGAAGTGTTCTCCTAGACGGTCATGATCTAGCGAGAAAGTTGCATGAGATAGCGTGATCTTACCAACTATGGGCAAAAGGTTCTCCCAGACGGTCACGATCTGGCGAGAAAGTTGTGTGAGGTAGCAAGACCTCACTAACCGTGGATTGAGAGTATCCTCTAGACGGTCACGATCTAGCAGGATAAAGTATGGTGCCTAGATACTACCAAATAGGACTTTCTCTGTCTCTCGTACAGGTAAAGAAGTTGCGTAAGAGTAATATCATCTTACCAACTTGTGTGCTAGAAAGTTGTATAGGAGCAGTCTCATCCTACCAACCGTGGGCAGAGAGTCGTGTAAGGGCAGTCTCACCCTACAGACTGTGGGCTAAAAAGTTACGTAGAGGCAGTCTCACTCTACCAACTATGGGCTAGAAAGGCATATCCACTGGGGATCAAAGCAGAGTTATGTAGGGGCAGTCTCACCCTACCAACTATGGGCTAAAAAGTCATATAGGGGCAGTCTCACCCTACAGACTGTGGGCTAAAACTTTATCCTAGACGGTCACGATCTAGCGAGAAAGCAATTTTAGAAATAAAATTTGCAGAAATCAGTAAAAAAAATGTGATTTTCAGAATTCAGAAATAAGTTGGATCCTTTAGGAACTCATCGGGTGTGGAAATTCCTAAGAAAATCATCAAAAACAGACCAAAAAATGAGTTTCATAAACATACGCGATTGCGTATGATATGTTCCCCGCCGCATATGATACATATGCAATCGCGTATAAATCATACGCGGCGTGTGCAATAAGTCATACGCGATTGCATATGACTTATTCACAACGCATATCCTAACATACGCGATCGTATATAAACATACGCGACGCGTAAACAAGACATATGCGATCACATATGTTTCCTATATATACCCAAAACCACTCATTTTTCATCATTCCACTCAGATTTCATTTTCCAAACACTCTCTCTTAGCTTTAGATTCTCTATTTTTTAGAGTACTGTTACGATGGCCCAAGGGAGACCCTGCGAGTCTGCGAGATATGGGGGAGCAGACACTCCACACCACGGGTTGATGCGAGGAGAGCGGGTCCCACTGCTCCTAGACCCCGCGACGCATCGATCCCAGTAGATCGATTGACCGGTAAGCGTTCCTAACCTTATTTCCTATGTGATTTATTTATTCTCTTGCATGACATGATTATAGGATTAGGACTATAGGAATAAACCTAGGAGTAGACCTATAAACCTTAGACTTTACAGTACTTATGAAATATGAATTTGGCATGAATTTAGGAGTTTGAGTTTAGGGCACTTACCTGGTAATGTTGCTTGTTGTAGGCCCGAGTTGCCACGACTGGCAACTATTCTGGCATCTACCGGTGGTTGCAGGAGTTGCCCACAGTTGTCAGGGTGAGGGTAGACATGTCCGGGTTCACGCCACTCCTCAGCTGCTTCATTACTGGCGAGACGAGGAGCGTCTTGTCGGTGCTTACCGCGATGCTTGAGAGATGGTGGGACATGACCCACACATTCCATCTACCTATCAGGGAGTTCACCATTACTCCCTCGATCTTCACCACTATAACCGGTGTGCCTTGCACCGGTCTGGAGCTTCCTATGTGCGACGTCATGATAGCTGACGTGGGGCTCATACAGGAGCTTCTCGGGGTCGTGCCTCCATAGAGGGGAGACTGGAGGATCAGCTACGACACCATCTGCCGTGCATGGAGAGGTAGGCAGCCGGAGGACGCTGCCGCCATGGATCAGTACGCCCGGAGTTTCCTGATGTACCTTTTGGGCCGATCTCTTTTTTCTGAGTTGGGCTCCACGACTCATTTAGGGCTTCTGAGCGCCCTCCAGGACTTGGACCGAGTGAGGGAGTACGACTGGGGCACCCCAGCCCTGGCCTACCTTTACGCCGGGATGGACCGGATCTACAGGGGGCACATCCGATTGCTGGGATTCTGGCCTATCATAGAGGTACGTACCTACAACTCTTTGCTTGATAAATCTGTTAATTTGAATGACATATTCCTACTAACCTTGTCTTTTGCGTGCAGCTGTTCACGTACAGGATAGCCTTCTATGAGGGTCCTGTGGATATCAGGGAGTGTGACCTCCAGTTTCCTGCGATCCGGTCCTGGTTCGGGCCTCGCTTCAGGGCCGTGAGGGATCTTGATACGCACCGAGCCCGACTCAATGGGCTCACAGAGGATGTGGTGAGTAATCCTGCAAAAGAAAGAAAAATTTCAGTTTCCATGATTTTAAGCTAAGTTTTTATACTTACTTGTTTTTGATTTATGCAGGTCTGCCTGTCCTGGTTGTGGGAGGAGGATAGGACCCCAGAGATGGTCCTTGCAGCTCATGAGAAGGACAAGCTGTGGATACTGATGGAGTCTCCCGAGTCTCAGGAGTGGTATCTAGGAGAGAGGGTGTACGGGTCAGATTTGGGCATGGCAGCCCGGATTGTCCCTGCCGATCCTCCTCTGGACATGTTCTAGGGCACTCACCTGACCTGAGGAGATCTAGAGACCGCCTTGCTAGGCGTGCTAGTGAGTGATTTCTCCGTCACTGGGAGTTATCCCCAGTTCGTCAGGGAGCTCCTGATGCCCTGTTTAGGAGTGGCACCACGGGATCAAGCTTCCATGGCGGGATCCTCCGTTACTACCGACGCCTCCAGGCCTGACACTTCTACTGCTGGAGGTAGTGGTCGGAGAGTCTGATGGAGGGATAGGTCAGGTGAGCCCTCTGATACTGCGACCCCTGGCCTCGGGGTCTTGACGAGTCCGCTTGTCTGGCAGGTGACACTTATGGGCGATGACTTGAATGAGTATGTCTACCTGACGGTGCCGTGTTCGCCTTATCCTTTAGAGTTCACCCCGTCAGACTGTACTGTGGTATGTTTCTGACTCAACTCTTGTATTCAATGTAGGCCTTAGCACTTCTGACATCGTTCCCTGTTTCCCAGGTCTCCCGTGCTGATCATGAGCTGTTGGTTTACATATTGGATGGCATGAGGCTGAACTGGTCCCATCATTGCCGTACCTTGCAGCAGACCGCTCATACTATACAGACTCAGTACGAGGCAGAGCTGGCCAAGGCACGAGCAAGGATTGATCACCTCGAGTGTGAGGTGGCACAGGCGTACATGGACTCAGATGACCTGAGCTAGGGGCCGCACTCCTCCCTGTTGTACTTTATTTTTCCTTTTTGTATCTCCTACTGTCCCGGGGTGTGGGGCAGAATAAAACTTGTCGATATATGAAATTCTTTTATTTTTCCAATCTCTGCCTCTTCTCTGAACTTTAGTAACCACATAACTTTGTAGCTTGCCATACTGCAGTCTTTAGATAGTTCCCCCCGGATTAGAGATGTCCTGACCTTAGCACCTGTTTAGACATATGCATTTATGCATGTATGCATGATCGTATGAATGCACGTGTTGTTGACTCTGATCTGCTATTGCTTCTTTGCACAGGTTGAGGATTGCAGCTCGGGGATGGTACTTGGGAAGAGGGTTGCACACTCTTCACCATCCGCGGTATCTACGGACCCACGACAGGCCCACCCGCTGGATGATTTCTTCACTGGGCTGACCGCACCGGATTGAAAGAAGCTGGAGCCTTTCGGGCTACATGCTTTGAGTGCCTATCGCCATGTGAGGATGGACCCTGGCTTTCTGAGAGTTGCCTCTAGCTTTTGGGACCCTACCGATCATGTTTTCCGGGTGCGGGACTTCGAGATATGCCCCTTACCTGAGGAGTTTAGGGCCATCATGGGTAGTCACCCACTGGATTATGCACGGCTTGTGGTGCCATCAGATTCGGGGTCCGAGATAGTGCAACAGATGGTAGCTTTGTTTGATCTACCTCCGAGGGTAGCCTACTCGTACTTATCCCCCTGTCAGGGATTTATTTCTGCTAGTATCATCGAGACTTGCCAGAAGAAAGACCCTTCTAGTCCCGCCTGGGTTTGAGTAGCTCAGTTCTGCATACTCGGTCGATACCTGCTTACACATCCTGGAGATGGGTTACCTTGTTGGGTGCTTTCTGTTTTAGACTAGATGGCAGAGGGCTGAGATCCATATCCTCTCATCTTAGCAGAGACACTGATTGGATTAGACGGGATGAGACATACCGGTGGAGAGCTCATGGGAGAGAGTCCCCTACTGCTTCAGGTATGGATTCTAAGCTGCCTTGCAGGTTTTCAACTTAGAAAGCTATATTTTTACCCTTATTTTTGCATGAGTTGCCCTTTGCGGGGTTTTCGGCTCATCGGGCTTTTATTTTGCTGAGATCCTAACTTTTGCCTGAACTGCCCCGTTCAGGGTTTTCAATTCAGCGGGTCGCTCTAACTTTTGCCTGAGCCGTCTTTTGTAAGATTTTCTTTTTTCTTTTTTTTTCTTTTTTCTTTTTTTTTCTTTTTTCTTTTTTTTTCTTTCAGATTTGGTTTCAGGAGAGGTTAGGCTTACTGGAGAGCCCTTCAGGAAGAGTGAGTCGGTATACGCCGAGTAGCTTCCGGTCGAGATGACTGTTGCCCCCTTGGCAGCAGGGTGCCACTGTAGCAGACTGGCTGGATTACTTGTCTGAGATGACAGATGACAGGATCAGATGGACCTATCCATGGTGGAGGATTGGGCAAGTGACGGTGTCCACTTACGCCGACTGTGTGCCGCTGGCGGGCCTTCTCCGATGTTCGTTCTATACTCCTTCATATCTATATAGACAGTATGGGTCTCCATAAACCGTGCCTATTAGATTGCCCATGTTCGAGGGAGCAGGTGTGACTCAGAGATTCCTGGAGCATTTGGAGCAGATGTGGCCTCGTAGAGAGACTGCCCCATACCGTGTTGTTGCCTATCCTGAGGCTTCTGGTCCCTATCGTCAGTGGGTGTCGATGCTACAGCTGGAATCCGATCCCGACGCTAGAGAGGAGTATTTCAGGGAGCTGCACTGTAGAGAGCAAAATCAAGGATAGTAATCGTATGCAGCGATAATGATGTCAGAAAATTAAGCTTTATTTTTTATGCAATAAATGATGAACTTTATTTTCAATTCTTGCTTGCATATGAACCACAATTTCATCAACATACAAGACATTTGAACTGCATTTCCATTACACATTTAAAGTAGGCACTGTTTCACCCGATGACCTGACTGTCGTGATTAAT
>CANYBF010779222.1:0-15155 GCA_948192965.1 Dalechampia spathulata
GAGCCCGCGGGAGAGCAGCCAGAGAGACGCTAGAGTCGTCAGCAGAGAAGCATTTTCTCGAAGTGGTACGGGGCGGTCTGGCAATCTCCACTATGTTTTTGTAATAGGAGCTTATTGTAATCATTTTGGCAGTAGATGTCATTTTAGTCAGTGGTGAATAGTTATGTATTGTACACTTGTATATATATATATATATGCTTTCACTTTGGTGATCGCGTGGTTATTGATTTATGAGTATGAATGTGTGATTATGTATTATCCAGGGAATGATGCATGTGTATTTGAATGTATGCCACGCTACGCACTGTTTCACCACTAATACAGGTTTGTACCCATACATATGTCTAAAGTTTCAATATAGGACGTATCCCTGGTAGGGTATGTGGCGACTTTCCCAAGGGACAGTCGTGGCATACGCTACGGGAGCATGTTCCTCCAGGTATGGGCTGGGGTGTGACATGTAATATAAAAATGTAACTTTTTATTATCTTTATATTATTCGTATAAGAAATTTATATTAATATATTATTTTTAATTTAAAAATATATTTTTAAATTATATATTATTTTATATTCATATTATATATTACGTGTATTCAAAATTTCATCAATATATGTCATAAAAATATATAAATTTATTTTGATTTAAAATTAAATTATTTTTTCCTTCAAAATTCATACCAAGATAATTTCATTCAAAAATAAGATATAAATATCGATTAATCTAACCTTTTTAATATTATCAATCATAACATTATAAACTTTATAATTTAATTTAATTTTAAAGTTATGTAATCACCTTTAAAAAATAAATAATATATAATAAATAATAATTAAAACATATAAAATATGTAAAATATATATTATTTGTATATATTGGAGAATGTAGATCACCTTCTTTGTATCTAACTCATAATTGAAAATAATGTCAGGATATTATATCATCTAATTTTTTGTAAATTTTTCTTATAAGGTCAACTTGTAAACAAATCTTGAAAAACAACTATATCACATCTCAATATACATTCATTTATTATTATATTAAATAATATATTTTTATTATTAATATCATAATTAATATGATTATTAATATCATAATTAATATGATTATTAATAGTTGACTCATATAAATATTTATGCAATATTTTTAATAGATTTAATTAGATATATAATAGTTTTTATAAAGACTACCTTTATATATATATATATATATATATAAAAGGTGGATAGTTTTGTAAAAATCTCGATTATTATTTATATTATATATATTATGAATTAACATATTAATCTATTTTAGATATAATTTATAAATAAATTTAAATTAAATCATATCTAATATGTTAATTTCTTAAAAATATATATTATTTTAATTTTATTTTTATAAATTAATTATATCATTAACCTCATTTTAATTAAAGATGTGAAGTTGAAATCTGATAGAAGGTATAATAAAATATTCTAAATGGTTTGATGTTTGAAGGGGATAATACAAATCTAAAAAATGAAAATCTTACGAATGGGAAAGTGTTTATTAAATTAATAAAGAAAGAAAGTGGTGAAGCTGGTCGCAAGTTCTTAGCTGTGGCTTCAAAATATTTAAATATACTCTTAATATTTTTGACAACCGAAGGACGGTTCATTTATTTACTCGCCTCAATTGACTCGATCAGTGTTTCTTCAGACCGATTATTCTTTGAACCGGAGACAAAATTAAGGACTTCAACACTTGTGCTAACTATAAATTAATCAAAAATAAATCAAATTTGAACCGAAATCTGGTTTATTGGGTTCGATTGGAACCAATTTATCGTGGGTCCTGGTCGGGAAGGAAAATGCTGCAAGCCAATAAGGGGACTTAACACCATGTTTCCATCTTAATATAATTAATTAAGAATAATTATTATATATATTTTTTATGTACAAAGGGAAGTGGGTCAAATGAATATGAAGATGAATAATTGAATTCAAAACAAGAACAATGATTAGAAAAATGTTGACATTAGGTGCTCACTTATTCATAAAAGACCACTCTGCACCACCAGCAAACTGTCCCCACATAAATTATTGAAATTTCATGCGCATAATATCAAAAAAAAAAAAAAAACGCTCCTTAATTCTGATACAGACAAAATAGAATCAATTTTAATATTAATTTCAGTCCATTTTCTATTTTAGTCAATAATTTAATATTAGAAAAATCACCCATTTGTATTATAATAAATATTTATAATTTATTTAATAAATATTTTTGCAAGTAAGGGGAATGAATTAGGAAGGCATTAGGTATAAAACAAAGATGGATAGTTGCAACTTGTAGTTTAAGAGCCAAATAACAAAGAGGAAAAAGGAAAAGCTGATGATAGAGCCAAGAAAATGATAATAACAAAGTGCAACCACCTACTTATTGTACCCTACCATATTAATGCCCCCACATTTCTTCCTACCCCCCCCAATTCATATTTAAAAGTGAATTTTTTATTTATTATAAGTTGAATTTTTTGATGATATAAATAGGATATAGGTATGTCCAATACTTTAATTAATGTATGGTGTGAAAACATTATTATATAATCTATTTAAAGAATTCATTATGGTAAAATCAATTATTCAGCGACATGATTAAAGTCGTTTTGTCTCAATAATGGTACAAATTAGCCGTGATGAGAGGCTTTTTTTTTTTTTGCTTTTTGCTTTTTCTCTTTCTCTTTTACACTAAATTAGACGTCTTGTTTTGTCCATTATTTGTGTATATATACACATATAGATATGTAAAATATGTCAGAATTATCCAACATTTAAATATTAATTATAATATATTTAGGAAAATTCAAAATATACATTCTAAGATTATTCTACAACTAATGATTCTATATTTGAATAATTTAATTCTTTGTTAACCAACATTACTTTATTATTATTATATAAATTAACATAATAAACCGACAAAAACTAATTCAACCAAGCAAAGAAAATTTCCACATTTACCGATCCTACGAAACTTTTTCTAACCTAATAATAATATATAAAACTATAAATATTAAAAGAGAAAAGAGGATATATTATATCGAGGAGGAGGATGAGAAGACAAAGGTGTAACAGATTGGCATCTTTTCTTCTATCTCATTCCCTCAAATCCTTTCTCTTTCCTTACTCCATTCTTCATTCCACCTGTTCACTCACATGATCACCCATTAACCCTTTCACCATCATATATATATATATATAGGATTTTAATTTATTTTAATTAATTGTATTATTTTTTAAATAATTGTTATACAAAGAACAAGTCTTCCGCAGCTGGTTGCTGAAACGATCCAGTATGATAAGCCATCGGTTACGTGAAAATGAATATCTAAAGAAACTCATAACTGAATGCGCCATTAATGACGAGATTGGAAAGAAAAACCATGAAACTGGACTTTCATTAATTTATTTAAGTAACCTTTTTCTGGATTCAAGAAATGGAAAGATAATTTATATCAGATCAGCAATCAAGAATGCTTATTAACCAAGGGAACTGCTTAAAGAAATGAAATAATTAAGCAAGATATTAAGAAGAAAGATTAGTAATAAGTACTACCTTGAGGGTTGCAATCAGGAGGATCTTCGAAGAGAGATAAAGAAAGTTGTTTATGAGCGACACCAATGTCAAAGAGAATAAGGCCTGATTTAGGATCATCAACTGTGATATCTTTGACAGGCAACCAAAGAAACAGTTCTTCTTGGGTTAAACCGACCAGACCTGAAAGACTTCGGTAGGTAAGATTAGCCCTAATCACACTCTCAAAGAAAACCCTATTCTCGTATTTTGTTAAGCAAGGACCTTCAAGAAACACTTCCAGAGATCCATTTCTGTCCGAGAAAGTGAAGGTTTTGACTTCTTTAGGGAGAAGACCGGCTGGCAATCCTTTTGAGATCAGGAGGTCGTGAATGGAAAATGGTGAACAGGGTTGTGGGTAGTTTAGAAGAAGGATTGTGGTCGTCATCATGATTATCAGAGTTAGGCCGTGGTTAAAGATTTCGGCCATGGTTTAGAGTGTTGGAAATGGAAGAGAAAAGAGGTTTAATAAATGGGTTTTGGAAGATTTGGAAAGTGGAAAGGACTGCTTATGAGAAAAAATAAAAAATAAAAAAGAAGAATTGAAAAGGAGTTTTGATCAGGTTTGGGATTGTGAATTGCCAATGGTTGTTGCTGGCTAGCTGGGGCCACATTGGCCGTCTCTTTTCTAAATAACAAAAAAAAAAGATTTTATTGTTTTCCTAATTTATTATTTAATAATCATTTTATCTATTTTTTATTTTTATAATTATGAGATATCATATGAAATAATAAAAGAGATTTTGGATTTTTTATAATAATTTTGATGATTAAATTAATAAGAGTTATAATAATAATGTAAATAAAAAAATAATAGAATAAATCAATGAAATAAAATAATACGACTAAATCTCAATAATCTTTCACTAGATTAACTAAATCAATGAAATAGAATAATACGATTAAATCTTCAATGATCTTTCACTGGATTAACTAAATCAATGAAATAGAATAATACGACTAAATCCTCAATGATTTTTTGTTGGATTAACTAAATCAATGAAATAGAATAAGATGACTAAATCCTCAATGATCTTTCGCTAGATTAACCAAATCAATGAAATAGAATAATATGACTAAATCTTCAATAATATTTCACTGGATTAACCAAATCAATGAAATAAAATAATAGGGTTAAATCATTTATCTGATATGATATTTTTGGATAATTATTGATTTTTATTAATTAATTTGAATATCAACTGATTTTTTTAAATTAAATCAAAAAATTAAAGTGTTCAAGGATTGCTTTGAGGTGTGAGAGTTGGATTGGATGAATTGTGATGTAAGGGTGTTTTTTTATTACCTCCATAAGCAATGCCTTTTAAAATATTCACATGTCATTGTTGAGAGCAGCAGTTGAATAGGTCCATCATTTACTTTATAAATCTTGAAATTTTTATTTATTTATTTATATTTTCTTTATCAAAATAAATCTTTATATTTTTTCTATGATCATGATATTAATTAATAAGTAATGTTTAATGTGTTGCTTTGTGTTTTGAATTTGATTGGAATGTTCTCAAAGGACTCATAGATCCTTAAGCAATGCATCTTGGAATAATCATTTAATGGTTGTGTTTTGTATGAGTATTATATACAATTCCAAATTCATTTATCATGGGATATAATTAAAAAGCATGTAATTGGAATCATGATTTAAAAAAAATAATTAAAATAATAAACTAAGGCACATATTGATCTTGTCTGGTATAAAAATGGAGGTACATATTGTCCACTTGGTTTAAAATGAATTTTCTCTAGAAAATTATAAGTTTGTTCTCCATTGCCATTACAAGTGATACACTTTTTATTAAAAGAAATTCATGCAGAAAATTTAAAATAATTTTTTGTTTGGAAAAATGAAATTCTTTGACAAAAAACAAATTAAAGAAAATAGTAGTAGTAGGACCAAGGTGAGGAAAAATATCTTCAAATTATCATTCCCATTACCACAAGCAAAGTGTCAATAATGTCTCTAATAAAATTGGGCCCCAATAAATAATAATTCTATTTTTAGGAATAACAATAATAATAATAATAATAATAATAATAATAATAATAATAATAATAATAATAAATGAAGTTGGGACCCTTACCATAATAATGGAAACCAGTCCTTACCCTTCCAATCTACATATTTGGTTTTCTATTTTCCACTAAGAAAGGTTAATTTTATTAAAAAGTATATAAAGTTTAAATTTATGAAATTTTTCATTTTTTATTTAGTTAAAAATAAAAAATTCATGTATTTTAATTTTATAATAAAATTAAATATATCATATTTTTTATCAATAAAAAAATGAGAAATAAATTTAAGAATTCATATCTTAAATAAAAAATTTTGAATTCCATTGAAAAGATGAAACTTAGATTTAGAAGAGAATTAAATATTTTATATATTATTTTATTTTTATAATGAAGAAATTGAATTTATATATAAATCTATTGAATGTTTAAATTCATTAATCCAACTTATTTCTAAAAATAAATATTGGATTTTCGTTATTATTTTAAAATTTGGAGGTGTTTGAAGGGAATAAATGAAGAGTATAAACATGCAAATATGCTGACAAACTTAACAAAGGGTGGTGGTGTCGGGCTAATTTCTCTTTTTTGGTGTAAAAAATTTTAAATTTTTTTTGTTTAATATGAATTTTAAAAAAATTCTTAGTTTGGTATGTTTTTGGATTGTGTAAAAAATTTTAAAAATTCTTTATTTGGTATGAATTTTAAAAAAATTCTCAGTTTTGTGTATTTTTTAGGTTGACCGCTACTTTAATTGATGGCCAAATTACTCTTTTTGGTGTAAAAAATTTTTAAAATTTTTTGTTTAATATGAATTTTAAAAAATTCTAAATTTGGTATGTTTTTTGGGTTGTGTAAAAAATTTTAAAAATTCTTTGTTTAGTATGAAATTTAAAAAAATTCTCAGTTTGATGTATTTTTTGGATTAGCAGCCACTTTAATTGACTGCCAAATGACTCTTTTTGGTGTACAAAAGTTTAAAAATTCTTTGTTTAATATGGATTTTAAAAAAAATTTTCAGTTTGATTTGTTTTTAGGATTGGCCATCATTTTAATTAGCGGCCAAATGATGTAAAAATCATATTATGTGACAAAAATATTAGACTTTGACAGCTGATTTTACCAGTGGCCATACTCAATATCTTGCCTCCTCGTCCCTCCCTCAATAATAATAATAATAATAATAAATTTTAATTTTAATTTTAATATTATATTAATATGATACAATATTAAAATTATTAATAATTAATAATAATAATATTAATAATAATTATTATTAATATTAAAATTCACATAATATAATACAATACTACTAATAATTAATAATATTATCATATATTAATAATAATTATATGTATTCATTTTTTCATAATTATAATATAATTATTTCATTTTATTTACTAATAGTATTAATTATTAGTAGAATTGTATTATATTATACTAATTTTAATAATAATAATATTATTATTAATTATTAATAATTTTAATATTGTATTATATTAATATAATATTAAAATTAAAATTTATTATTATTATTATTATTATTATTATTATTGAGTGAGGGATGAACGCGCTGAGAGGGAAGACATTGAGTCTGGCCCTGATAAAATCAGCGGCTAACGGCAACCCAAAAACCATACCAAAATTTTTTAAAATTTACATTAAACAAAAAATTTTTAAAATTTTTTATACGAAAAAGAGAAATTGATCAGTGGTCTCGTGGGTTTCCCTCAAGTGGTGCTGATTGAACAGGGAAGAGATGGGATTGTATTTTAAGGATGATATTTACATATTTTATTATATACTTTACACTCAATGGAATTTGGTGTGTGCATAAATCAATAGTCTCAAAACCTTATAGTCTTACTTCTTACTAAGTTTGTACTATGCATGTACGGCTCAAACTCAGCATTTCCCAGATATGTAGTCAAGATATCACCATAAATACATGCTACTGCATCTTCAAACAAGTTCCAAGATGATCTAATAAAAAAAATAACAATAATTTCGATATAATAATATCAATAATAATAATAATTTAATAATATTAATAATATCATTTGAAGGATTATATATACTTAATGACATGAAAATGAATGGATCTAGCCTTGATAGATTATATATATTTGAGACATGATGTATAAATCGTCAATAGTAACAACAATATTAGTATATATACCATTAACAGTAACATCGGTAATAATATTCAAAAAGTAATATATATATTCATAAACATAATAATATATGAATTATCAATAATAATATCAATAATCAAAAATATATTAATCTCCTTTTACAAATTGTATTCCTCTATTTATTTTTTTTGAATTTCTTTGTCACTTTCCTTTATTTCATATCATTTTTATCTTTTTTAATTGAATATCAATTAAGAATAATTTAATAAATATAATTTTTCATTAAAATTGAGATTATTTGATCACCTACGGATTGCCATATATATTAATCTTAAAAAATATTAATATGAATCGAAAATTAATAATTTTATTACTTATACGGAAACTTCTATAGATGAATATATTACAATGGTAAAAATAAAATATATTATATATCTATTTTTTTTCCTAATAATAATGGATACTAACCCTTATAATATTTCATTTCTTTAATTGAATTTAAATTATTATTTATCATTTTATCTAGATCGAAGTTTTTTTAGGATTCTATTTTATTTTTCTAAATAAAAATAATTAAAAGTAATTAAATCTTGGAATGCAAAGGTGATTCTTCAAATATTGAAGTATAACACAACGGATTAGTAGATAGATGAAATTTATTATATATTAATATTCAAATACCATGAAATTAGGATCATATTTTGGATATCTGATTTTTTTTAAAAATAATAATGGAATTATATTTTCAAAAAAAAAAGAAAATTGAGAGACCTGGACCAACAACTGACCGGTTCAGTATTGAATAACCAAAATTGTAGGTGAAGTTTGTCTTTTGCATTCATTACGCTACGCAATGAGGATTCACATTAAATACAATTTAATTCCTCCTTTCTATATTTACTCTTTTTACCTTATTTTCTCCATTTGTATTGTTTTCCAAAAATAAAAATTCATTTTCATTATATTTTCTTTATTTTATCCTTATATTAATAAAAATTAATATTATTTAATCTCTAATCTTAGCATAATGTATGAGTTTTCCTTCAACTTCACATCAAAAACCTAATCATATTCCTCTTAAGGTCATATTTTTATAAAAATGTATTTAACACATCTAATTATAATACAATAACAATATATTTAATAAAAATTAGCATATATTATTATATTATTAATGAATTCATAATCCTATATAATGAATCAAATTCAAATTCATACAGACATGTACACAAGTGAAAGTAGCTCTCACTCCAACACAGAAACCTCTCCGCTCCAACAACATGAAGCAATTACATTAGGCAGTTTAGGATGGAAAGCAACATCTATGCAGGCTTGCTCGTATGCCTTGACTTTCCTGATGAGATCAGCTGATCTGTAGTTGTATAAGTATATACAACCGTCCGCTGACCCGGAGACGAGTTTCTCGCCATCCGAGCTGAAGTTGCACTTGATGGGGAACCCGGATACCCCATGGCTTTCGTATCTTTTGTACTTGTCTAGCCTGAATGGTGGAGTTGAAGAGAAGATTGCAATGTAATTTCCATTTGACTGTGCAACGAAAGACGGATCGCTTGGGTGGCTTCTTACACAGGGACAGGTATAGGCTTCCACGTAAACCTGGTATACCAAACAATATAAAGCATCGAACTGAGAAGCAAAATTGTAACTCAAGCACTATCTATAGAAAGTGAGAAAATTATGATTCGGTGACCATTTCCATCTCTCTATTACTTTTAGGTGTTATTCAACCAGTTAACAAACTAAAATTTTCAAAAATAAACTTCGATTTGATCCTTTTAACTTATTTCAAAGGTCAAGCCAAATATTCAAAAAAGCCTTCTACTTGATGAGAAAAGTTTTGATCTTCCTCCACTGAGGTTAGCTACTTAAATGCATGCATCTATCTTTCAACCGAGCATTAAACTTGTTTACATTTCTGAAATAGATTCAACACTATTACAGACTCATCCTGAACACAAAATCTCATTCCCAAATGAGTCATTGACTCCTACAATGCGTTATTACTTTGAAGAGCTTCATAGCCTTAACCAAAAACATGATCTAACTATGAAGTTTGTCACAGATTACAAATGGAACTAATCCTACATATCTGAGATCCACTAAAAGGTGAAGATCAAAAGTCTTAAGCATTTGTGGTTTTACCCAAGTATCCAATGATGAAAGACATGATTGGCCTAAAAGGAGACAATGACATGGAATTACTACGAAGATCTAAGACATGGGAATGAAAGAATTGCAGGAAAAAGTTTCTTACTTGGTTGGATAAAGGAACCTGACGTGAAACATCCCAAACTATGATAGAATTTTCACTAACATTGCCTCCACTGACATCACTGGAAGAGATGAAGTTCTTTCCATTGTTAGCAAACTCGAGGTCAAGTATTGGACCAAGACGTCGAACATATTCATGGGCCATCTTCCCATTTCTAACATCCCATAATCTGATGCGGCCATTAGAGCCCCCAGAAAGGAAGAGATTGGAGTTATCAGGATGGAATTTGATAACACCCACAACCTGTTCTTCCTTAAAAACCTGAGTCTCCATTCCCTTTTCAACATCAATCAATCTGGACGCAAAATCATATCCACACGAAAGCACATGCAACCCTTGCTCCGACCATTTGACATCTTTCACGGCTCCATTATGAAATCTAAATATCCGAGCGAGCTTTTGATCTCTGCTCCATACATTCCATACACAAACGGTGTGGTCCATGCCAGCTGAGGCAAGGAGGTGGGCTGTAGACTAACTAAAGTGAAGGGATCAATAAGGCCGATGACATGGATGACAAATTTTTTTTCTAGAATCATAATTTCAAGTCTATTAGATTGAAAAAAAATCAGACCTTGATTTGTCGACCAACTGAGAGCATTTACAGCCTTTGTATGGCTTCGCAAAGCTAAAAAGTTCCTTTCATGTTTTTGTTTTTGCTGTATACGACCCTTTTCTCGTCTCAATGATGGGAAAATATCGCCGGGAAACTCTGAATCTTTCATACTTGCAAGAACTACAAACAAGAATACATCAGAGGATTTATTTGTAATCGTCAGAATGTAATGAATGGAAATCATTGCAACTATGGAAATTAGTTACCAGATGAAGGGGGATCAGTACTCGGATCTTGGTCTACCCGGTTAGATACAAAAGCAGGTTGACCCATGAGAGCTCGTTCTCTCTTGGATATGTACCTGCCGGAAATCGGAACTTCACTTGGAAAATTTTGAAGGTTGTCGGATTTGGGTCGCTTTGGAGGAGGAAGAACGACGTTGGATTCGCGTCTGAGTGGTGGTTTGGATATCGAGTGCAATTCGGGTTGGGGTTCTTCATCGGAGGAGTCACGATATGCGTTGCAGAGAAGATCCATCGAATTGGATAGGTTTTCGGCCTTGCTGCTAAGGAATACAAGAGAGAAGAGGTTGTCTTAAAAGGCAAATGGGTCAAGTATTACCGATCCATTGTCTAATTTAACTGGGCCATAAATACAGAATTGGATCGTAACATATTAGACTGCCCGAGCTTACCAATAAAGTACCAACAATTATATCATATATCACATTTTAAATACATCACGTCCATCATTAATTCCAATTGTTTATCATTTTACTATTTTACCCTTCTTTTATTATATTATCACACTAACCATCCTTATAATAGTTTGGTATCATCATCCACTGATAATTTATCGAAAATCATTCGTCACTAATGGTAATATATAATAATATGAAACATAAATTTGATATTATGAAAATATATTCAACTGAAATTTCATAAAGTGGTAATTTTTTTAAAAATGTAAAAATCAATACATATATAAGAAGAATTAAAAAGTAAATTGATAAATATTTCTTTTGATCGAGATTAAATCAAAATTATTTATTGTTGTTAAAAATATAAAATTTAAGTAAATTTTTCTTATTTATTTTGGCTTTAACTATGATAAAAATTCATTAGTTTTATGAATTTTTTCTATAGGAAATATTAACATGGAATGATAAAATCTTTTTGTATCATATGAGCAGATTAAATAATTATAAATATTTTTAATTTTAAAATGATGGATAATAAATAATGATATTAAAACTAAAATTAAATAATATTTATTATACTAGAGGTTATTAGCTCAGTGATAAAAGTATGTTATTGATAATTACATCGTTATTATGTCTAGATTGTGAGGGATCTCAATCACAATCATATGGATAATTCAATATGTTTATTAATGTTTGATTCTAAGATATGGATCATTCAAGACATATTAACATAACATACTTCTCTTAAACTACCTCTTTCTCGAGAGGATAAATGAAAATAATAAAAATAATAATATTTATTTGATGGAAAAATTATATTAAGTAATTCATAAAATTATGAAAAATTTAATATGAATAAATCGTCCTTTTGTATTTATTTTCCCCGGTTTCCCGTATCTTCAGCATTAGAGAAGTCCCTCCCTCTCTTTCCCTTTGAGCCATCTTTTCTTTTTGTTATTCTGTAGAATTACATTTATGACGCAAGTATGATATCATACTATTGGTTTTTGTTTTAGTGTGCGTTTATAAAATTATTTTAAGGAGAAATATTTATATTTGATTGATATAGTAAAATATTCGATAATTATGAAATTATGAAAGGTATATAATTTTATTCTTTAAGATATTTTATATTTTTAATACATTTTTTATGTGTAAATATTTATTAAGTTTGATATATAAATATTTTTAAATTTATTTTTATCTTCCATTGAAATATTTTATTTAATAACTAAAATTTTTATAAATTAAATTTTATAATTTTAATGATAAATACTTTAATATTATATTTTAAAATTATTTAACATAAAATTTGATTTATTAAATAAAATTGATGAATTTTCAAATAGATAAAATTTCTTATGTAAGGTTTTAATTGAAATCATTGGAAACTTAATTTATCAAGCAATGAAAAAGGCAAAGGGCAAAAACAAAGCAAGTGGAGCAAAAAGTTTGAGATTTTCTTTTAAAAAAAAAAGACTAAAAATAATTTTGATATTTTTGGAAAAATCATGATTTTTATTAAAAACAATTATTTTTATAGTAAATTTTTAATAAATTAATGTTATATCAAATTTTAGTAAACTTACTAAGATTTGAATATCATTATTTTTTTTACAAATTTCATAATTTAAAAATAATTTTAAAATATGATGTTTTCATAATAATAATTATTATTTTATCTTTTTAGTGTTTTTCAAAATTGATCATTTTAATAACCAAGAATTTCAAAATGAATCCATGTAAAAAAAAAAAAAAAAGGACAAATAAATCCTTAAAAGACAGAAGTGTTTGTGAAGAATGGGGGCCACAAAATAATGACCAAAAGAATGTTTGATGAAAGAGGGTCAAAAGATTCATTCTATGAGCCATTTAGTGGACAGAGACATCAGCCCACTTCTTTTTTTTTTATAATTATTTATGTGTTTACTTATCATAATCTTGTTGACATGTAGAAAAGTTGCTACTATATTCATGAGTCGGATCTTGTTCAACCTTGTAATTTGTTTTTATATTAAATTAGTATGATTTCATATGCATCTCCATATTTAATATCTTTGAAATTAAGTTTTATTTCCTATTTTCTGCGACTTTTATATTTTTAATAAATATAAATGAATCAGGGAATATGTAAACAATGTAATTAAATTGATTATTAATATATCTTAATCGATTTTGCAACATAATTTAAATTTATCGATATTTGGTCCTCTAATAATTTTAAAAAATTAAAAAAATTTTATATCTTGTATTAAAAAAATGTAGAAATAAATTAGTAGAAATGATTAAATTCATTTATAATCTTCAACTGAATTAAGGCTTTAGACTTATTTGTATTTTAGAGAAAATATTGGATATATAAGTCTTATATATACTTAATATATAAATAAAATCAAATAATATATATATATATATATATATATATATATATATGCAGAAAACAATTAATGTCATAAGTATGAATTAAAACATAGTTAATAACTTGAAAAGAAAAAGACAGGCAATGAGAGGAGAGAGAAGATAAGGGTAGGTAAGGAGAACATGAATTTAGACAAGAAACTAAGCTTCTAAACTTTATGAGCTTTTACTTGATTAATTTAAGCTATTTTTAGATTTACAATATTATATATATATATATATATCCACCCATAACATTAAATTACTAATTATGCCATGCTAGCCATTCCCTCACCCACTACAAGATCTTACTGGAATTAAAAGAATTAAAGAAAAAGGAAAACTTTGGATTTTAAATCACAATTATTATTTTTGTTGATTTTATATTAATTAAATTTCTTTATAAAAAAATACAAGGATAAATTTATAATAAAAAGTAATTCAAAAAAACTATGCATTTACAAAAAAAAGATAGGGGAAATATGATCAATTAGGAGTATATATTGTTTTGATTTTTTGGAATTTAGGTGATTAAAAATTTTATAATATAATTATATTATTTATGAAAAGAAACCCTAATTGGTTAGTCAAAACTTTTGAATATTTTGGAGCCATCCAATTTGCTCTTTTGGGTATCACCATTACCACTTCCCTTTGTCAATCTCCTAAATTATCACATGCTTAAACTATGCTTTTATTCATTTTTATTTTCATTTGTGTTTATTCAAATGTTGATGATTAATATATAAATTATTTGATTTTTTTTATTTCTCAATAAAATATATTTTCATTTATCAATAAATATTTACACATATTAACTTATCTTAAAAATATCAACAAGTTTAGTGTATTATAACTTATTATTATTTTTGTTACACCCTAGCCCATACCTAGGGTAACATGCTCCCGTAGCACACGTAACGACCTCCTTTACAGAAAGCTGCTACGTATCCTATAAGGAATACGTCCAAAATCGAGTATTAGGATTCGTATGGGTACACAATCTAGTATCTAGTGGTGAGGACAAGGGTAGCGTGGCATACATTCAAACAAGCATGCATTATTCCTTAACAATATACATTCATTCATTCACACGGTTTGTTTACAACTCATAGATAGAATTACAACAAACCAATACATACACGGGTTTTCACTCTGTACATAACAAACTCACCACTAAAACATAACACTATCTACTACTGCCGCTATGATTAATAAGAGCTAAACGATACAAAAAGGAATGGAGATTGCCAACAGCTCTACAACCACCTTGAGAATGCCTTCTCAGCTGACGACCTCTACCGTCTCTCCTGCTGCTCCCCTGAGGGCTCGGAACCTACGTTCATCAAATGATAAACGCTGAGTATAAAACTCAGTGGTGCTAAGAAAACATAGATAAACATACATATTCAAGGCAGCATAAATACAATTTCGATAAATGCAATG
>CANYBF010779274.1:0-13735 GCA_948192965.1 Dalechampia spathulata
TAAAGCATGAATACTCTATTTTCATCACTTTAAACTATTCTTTTACCTCTTTTCACTTTGAATTCTATAACTTATGAAATTCCATTCATGCATATCATACTCATAAGCATATCTAGCATATCAAAGCATATACTAATCATAGTCCAATCATACTTTCCATGCACCATTCCTTCTCATGCATAAAATGCAAACATGTAAAAAATTATACTAATGCAGATGTGACATCATTGTTTTCTTTATTATCCAAGAATGCCATGAAGCAAAGGTTGGTTGCTCCTTCATCACCAAACATCTCCTCATTTGAGTCACTGTCATCATCCCACGTAGCCTTCAATGCCTTCTTTTTGAAAGGCTTGGATGGTTTGTTGAGGCAAGGGCATTAATTACTCATGGTTTGTTGGCTTGAATGGCTTCTTGCCATCCTTTTCAAGCTTCTTCTTCTTCATAAGGAAGTTCTTGACACGTTTGGAGAGAAGAGCCACTTCATCTTTAATGTCCCCTTTGCTTGTGAAAGAGATATCTTCTTCATTTGAGGTTTTAAGTGCAATCCCTCTTTGCTTATCTTCCTCTACTCTTTGCTTAAGGGTAATCTCATGTGTGAGAAGCTTTCCGAGAAGCACATCGGTTGATAGAATGGAAAAATCATTTGCTTCTTCAATGGATATCACTCTAGCCTCCCAATCCTTATTAGGCAGCACTTGTAAGATTTTATTGTTAATGTCCTCCTTTTGATACATCTTGCCAAGCTTCATTAGGCCATTTATGATCACAATGAGTTAATTGTATATTTCTGAAATCGACTCATTTACCTTCATTGTGAATAGCTCGTATTGATATGTCAACAATTGAATCTTTTTGTTCCAAACTTGATTGGTTCCTTCATGATGAGTCTCCAAGGCAGTCTACACTTGCTTTGCCATGACACAATGTGATACTCGACCATATTCCTCATAACTTATAGTACAATATAGGATGTTCATCACCTTTGTGTTCCAGAAGTTTGCTTTTAATTCTTCTCTAGTCCATTCTTTCCTATCCTTGACAGAGACAACACCATCAACTGTAATTATTGGAGAAATGTACTCTTTTACCATCAAGTCAAATAATTCAATTTCGTCGCTATCAAGAAGACTTCTATCTGATGCTTCCAGTAGGGATAATCCATTCCATTGAAATAAGGGGGTCTTGTAAATGATTAACTCTCACTTTTTGCTATAGGATCTTTGACTCAAGAATTTTACTTCTTCTAATATGAGCAACAATGCTCTGATACCAAATGAAAACCCCTTTACGGAAGGTAACACGTGCACAGTTTATAGTGGTTCGGCTAAACTCTTATCTATGTCCACTTCTCCTAAGTCTCGACTTAGGGTTCCACTAAATCTCAATCAATTTACAATTGGGATTCCATAAATGAATCCAAAAATCCCAGTGTTTTCTAAGCTCACACTCAATCCTTTACAAAATCAACTTTACAATCTCTCAAATACAAATTAATGCCCAAGCATTAATCACACACCAATCCACTAAAGCAAACCCTAGCTTTCATAAGTGGGAATACAATAGAAGAGAGATTTCAATAGCAAATTACACAAAATACAAGTAGACTTACTTGTTCTCGATAATAGATGATCAATAGAATGAAAATGCTCTACAAAAGTAACTGTTAGGATCAAAAGATATGGAATTTCTATATGAAAATAGTCGTTATAAAGTGTTTAAAACCTTTCTTAAAAGTCGCGTACGACTGTACCAGTCATTGTATACTCGTACGGATTTAAATTTTACCATTGGAAAATGAAAGGAAAATGTGGTACGGTCATACCATCATTTGGTACGCCTGTACCAAACCAATTTTCCTGACAAGCAATTTTCCTGTGAGCTCACATACGATCGTACCACCCAATGGTACGCCCGTACCAAAACAGGTTTATTGACAAACCATTTTCTTGTGAGTAACGGTACACCCGTACCAACCAATGGTACGCCCGTACCATTCTCTATAAAATAGTTCTAACTAGGTACGGTCAGCTGTATGGCCGTACCACTTAACTAAGCTATTTGGTACGCCTGTACCAAAACTAGTACGCCCGTACCAACACACAAACACTATTAAAAACTTACAAATAACTTAAATTGACTCACATGTGACTCATACATCAAAACCTAGGGTCTAACAGCCTTAAATTTTAATTTTATATAGGAACTTGATCAGAGAGCTCAGCTATACAATTGACAAAGGATGAGGCATCTTTAAAGCTATGTCAAGTATGGTAGTTGGTAATGGATGAGGTATGTCAAAAATGGTATCAGGTAAAGAGTCTTGACTATCAGTACTTGGTAAGATTGTGATCTATTTAGTATGTCCATGACTATAAGGAAAAACATTTTCATGAAAGACTACATCCCGTGATACAACAATCTTTTGTATATGCATATCATGTAACCTAAATGCTTTTGGACTTGATATGTACCCTATGAATATGCATTTAGAAGCATGTGTATCAAACTTGTGTTTGAAGGTAGGACATTTGTAGTGAAACATAAACACCTAAAGACCTTGAGAAAATCATAGTTTGGCTTTCTATGGAATATTTTTTCATAGGGTGATTCCTATTTTAGAACTTTGGTAGGGAGATGGTTGATTAGATAAGTAGCTACAAGCAAACTTTCACTCTAAAATTTCTTAGGCATATTTAATGTGAAAATGATAGATTTAACAACTTATAGCAAATGCTTATGTTTTTATTATACAATACCATTTTATTGAAGTGTGTAGGGATTAATTTCTGATGCACAATACCATGATTTTATAAAAATTATGAAAAAATTGATTTACAAATTCAGTACCATTGTCAACAAGAACAATTTTGATTTTCTTCTCAAATTGTGTATGTATCATAATGCAAAACCCTTTAAAAAATGCAAAACTTTAGACTTATCAACAAGTAGATATATCCAAGTGACTCGGGTAAAATCATCCATGATGGCAAACATATACCTAGCATTCGTGATTTAAGCCTTATGATTTGATCCCCATAAATCCATGTGTATGATTTCAAAAGCTTTTTTTACTATTATGATTATTGAAATAGGAAATTTTAAATGAGATTATTTAGCCAAGGGACATACTTCATGTTACACCCACATTAGAGACCCTAGGAGTTATACGTATATACGTCGTGTCAAGGGATATATGTGAATGTATATGTGATGTGAATGCATGTTGGATGATGATAGTGTGTTGTAATGTATGCGTTTGAATGAATGTAGGAGTGCATGATGAATGTATGACCTTAGTATTGTGTCTATGTTTTGATGAATTGATTTGGATTGGAATATACGTGTTTCTTGATGTGACTTGTGTGTCGTCACCTTATTGGGAAGCGTGTCTTCTCGGTTGGATGAGGGACGGCGTGTTTATGAGGTTAGGAATGTGTTACGAAGTGTTATAGGCTGAGTTTAGGTTTTGGGACAGGTTACAGATGAGTTAGGCATGCCAATAGGCATGTAGTGCATTTTTAGAAAGTGGTACGGGCGTACGGATGGGCCGTACGGTCATACGAGGTGAGCATAAATAGGGTATTGAGGGCCTCGAGTGCGTACGGGCGTACCAGAGGGGCGTACGGCCGTACCGCAACTCGCAGGAATTCAGAATTGCTCGTAGGAAAATTTTAGTTTGTCAGATGAATAGTACCCATACGGGAGTACCGAAAGGTGGTACGGCCGTACGATAGCTCGCAGGTTTTTGGGTTTGTCATTGTTTTGGCATCGGTATGGGCGTACCAATGTCCGTACGGCCGTACGCGACACTTAATTTGACTTTTAAGGCAGGAAAACTGACGGTTTTCCTTAGTTCCAATCCCTTTTTCTTAAGCTCAAAACGCCCTAAACCCTACCAAATCACCTCCTTGGTGATTCTATACGTCGCTAGCGTACAAGAACGCAAAGTAGAAGTTGATTAAGAGTATAGGCAGGATTACCGGCTATAGTTAGAGGTTGCTTGAGTTTGAAGGTATGTGCTAGGTTTGTGTTTTTAGCCACTATCGGCTTGTTTCTTTTGTCGAAGGACTTGAATTAAGTCTTGGCTTATAGTTCTGCTTGTATTTGATTCATTGAGACGTGCTACGTGAATGATTGTTGTTTTGATGCTTGGATTGATGTTGATTTGCATGATTCGATGCCAAACGGTCCAAGCTTATTGATATCTAATGAATTATGTGAATTGTAAAAGCTTTTCTGCATGAAACGAATGTTTGGTAATGAGGTGATATTGCAAACATGCATGGAAAGGAAAGATGAATGGAAAATGAGAGAAAAGAAAGAAGGAATGAGGGCAGAGCTCAGCTCTGGGCACACTGGATCGATATTGTATGGATTCCTACAGGAATTGTTAGATAATATCCTCCCGAGATGGGAGATGAGTCTCGAGACATACGGTAGGATTGAATGCAAGGCACTCTACGGATATAAATATATATAGAATCTCCTGAGATGGGAGATTGGTACCGGTACGGGATCTAGTGTGTGCGACAGGAATGTGCACATTACAGGAAAACAAGAGTGAATGAGAGTAAGAGGAGTGAGAGTGAATGTCAGGAGCATTAGCATTTGCATTGCATATAATGCTGGGTTTGATATGTCCTGACGTGACGATTGTATTGTATATGATGTTGATGGTGAAATGTGATATGTTGTACTTCTATTTATATATGTTTCTAGCACCACTGAGTTTATCTCAGCGTTTGTCATTTGATGAACGTAGGTTCAGAGCCCACGGGAGAGCATTCAGGAAAAGACTAGAGGTCGTCAGCTGAGACAGATCGATCTCAACTTGGTACGGGTCCTCTGCGGCAAACTCCGGCTTATTTTTGGTCATGTAGCTAGGGTATGGCAGTAGGGATGTTGTATTGTACAGTTATGTACTGTTGTATAGCTTGTGGTGGTTTGTATATATACACTCACTGTTTGTATAACGGTTTTTATTTATATGAAATACAGTTAGCCCGTTTGTTTATGTTACATGAGTGTATGAATGGATCCCGGGTTAATGTATGCTTATCACGTTGTTTCCGCAGCACAACCACCATTAGGCTTAGAGTGTGTCTCCATACGACGTCTTCATAATGTATCCCTGACGTTACAGGCACTGGTCTTCTCTTGGGGGCCGCTGCTTGTGGCGTGAGAGCATGTCTGCCTGGGTATGGGCTGGGTGTGATATATATAAATCAGTTTCTTTATTATTTACAGTTAAAATAATATATGATAATTATGGGTATTGATATATATATATAAACATTAATTAAATACCAAGTTAAATCTTAAATTGATTTTAGAAGTATATGTTTTAAAATGAAAAAATCAAATTAAAAATTAACTTATTTAAAATTTCAAGAATATATAAATTCATTGGATAAAATAAAAACACAAAAAACACTTAGAAATAATGTTTTATGTAAGTTAAATATTTAAATAAACCTTTTAAAAAATGACAAAAAATCAACAAATGCTTTTGTTTACGATACTTAAAAAATTATATAAATAGTATATAAATATTTAAGCATAATTTCAAATACATTTGAACAAAATACAAGTAAAAAGTCAGAAAAATTCTTTTGAAACACAAATAAATCAAAATTGATAAATTAAGAAGATAAATACTAATACATGTATTCGATATATTGATACTTTAAATAAAAGGAAAAAATAGATTGAGAGCATTATTGAACATTAGTTTTAAGTATATACGAATCAAATGATCGACTAAGAGATAATGCATTAAAACATCCAATATCTTTAGAGTCTTTTTTAAAACCATTAATAATTTATATTTTTGTAGAAAATCTTTATTAAAACTAAAATTCTTTATTCAATGATAATGAAGATAAATATTTCACTTTAAAAACTTGTGTATTTAATTGAAAAAGAATCATTAATATCCTATACTTTTTTAATCATTTTTATCAACTTTCAATATTGTAATATTAATTCTATGAACAATTTATAAGTGTTCTTAATTAAGTAGTTAACCTCATTTAACATTATAAATTCAAATAATATTTCAATAAATTTATTTATTTGAGGAAATAAATAAATTTATAACTGTAATTTATTTTATTTTATATGTAATTAAGAAATAAATATTGGAGGAGAGTAAGTGAGACTTGCCCTAGCATGAGAGTGGAAGAAGCACAAATGCCATGTCTTAATTAATTTATTATTTATTTATTTGTCTTGTAAGGTTTCTGTCAAAATGTCCGCTTTTCCATAGCTTGCTTGTTTTGTTTCTCTCTTGTCCATCTCACCTTTTTCTTTCTCACACACTCGCCTCTCTCTTCAACTTGCCAATTTTCCTTCAATTGCTTAAGCTTTTCTCCTTCAGCAATTAATGATATATATTTATATATATGTATATACTTGTCTCTCTCTCTCTATATATATGAAAATAGTATATGGATAATCTGGTGGGAAATAGGTTGAAAGAGAGAAGTGCTAGCCGAGAAGCCAAAACCATGAAAAAGCCTATGAAAGTTGTGTACATATCAAACCCTATGAGGTTCAAGATCAGTGCATCTAAATTCATGGAGTTGGTGCAACAACTCACTGGCCAAGATTCTGAATTGCCTGCTGACCCTTCAAATTTTCTGGATGGGAAACTCGTTGATGGTGATGAAAATCAACCGGTCCTAGATTGTGCGTCAAAAACCGATGATCGTCATGCACCCGCCGCTGTACTGGATCTTAGTGTTGACCAACAAACACCTCCGCAAAGACGAGATGTCGATGATGATACTCCAATGTTGGATTCACCATCTGACGACGATTATTTCATCCCTCAAATGATTGATAATTTCTCGACAACAAATGGGTTTATGTATTCAAGCTTATTCTATGAAGCTACCACTTCCACCACTGCAGATTTGGATGTGCCAAGGAAATGAAACCAGCAGCAGCTTCCTTTGTAATGCAAAATGTAATTAAATTCAGTAAGCTCTCTCTCTTTCGCTATTGCTTTTTCTTTATCTAGTCATCTTCAAAAGATGTAATTAATTAACCTTGCCAGTCACTTGATGTAATTGATGCTAAATCTTGGCCTTATATGTATGTGGAACTTAATTAAGCTAATGCTTATGTTTCATTAAGCAATTAGAAGTTAAATCTTGCCCATATAAGCTGTTCTAGAGAAAAGTTGTTTTTCATGTGAAGCTATAGTGTAAGAACCAGGAACCAAATCCGCAGGCTTATTATGATTAGCTATGCAACCAGACAGTGGCATAGTGATGTGAAAGCATTTTGTACATTAATTAAATCAAAGAAACATGACCAAGATATCACAGAGAACACCAAATAATAATAATAAAAAAGTTGTGGTTCAAGTTGATCCTAAAAGGGACTGAAGAGGAAGAAGAAGATTTTAATTTAGAGGGTCTTAATGATAAGAAAAGGTCAGACAAGAAATTAAGGAAAACGATAATGTTGGAAAAGAAAATGAATGCTACCCATCTAAATGGTTTCCCTCTGCAAAAATATCACAGTATTAAGTACGAAATTAATATCGTTTTGGTTTCAATGTGTGTGTGTGGGTAAATATGGTTGTGTATATTCCGTACGAGGCTGCAACCCACATCTATACACTTGCATGTTTTGGGGGGGGGGGGGATATGGATTAACAACATTAATGAAACCAATAACCCCACAACTTATCTTATTTGCTCGCAGCCGCCATAGCTTCCAACTTGCAATATTCTTTCATGATTATTTGACATCTCAAAATAATAATAATAAACAAACCAAGAACAGCTTTCCAAGTTTTTTTTTTAATCTGGTTTGTCTTTATCTTTTAGATTCTATCTAGGGTTCATTTTCTTTCCCTGCGTGTATTATGGCTTTTTTGCTCATATACATATTATATACACACACACACATATATGAATGAGCTTCTGCTTGGAAATGCAAGCTTTCATGTTTGTTTTATGCTCCAAATGACATAGCCAATATTTCTATTGAAAAGTTAGGCAGCTTTTGTAGGAAAACGAAAGGCTTATTATATGTATTATCATGCATGAATCTGAATGAATAAATAAATAAATTTGTGATTCAGCTGGTGTTGTACAGAACATAACCGGCGACGGCTGTGCATGCACCTGATATGTCTGCTCCTCGAAAGCTGTCGTAGCCATGAGGGTTGCTGTTTAACTGTAATGGATAATTTAGTGATTTACACTTTCTTAAATAGATACAATGATGCTCCCACTCTTTCAGTTTCGAATTGAAATCGAGTCTCTTTCCAATACTATAGATATGATCCGGAAGATCTTATACATCTTCCCTTTTTGAATTACTCTAGGTAATTAGCTTGAGTTGACAAGAACATCATATAATAATATATATTCATCAGCAGTTTAAAAATTAGAAAAATTAATTTTTATTAAGATAAATTTAAGAGCCTATAAATAGAATATATTAGAGCTTATCATAGATAGAAATAGAAAGAACATAAAATCAACTTGGATTAGCAAATTTGAGTGTTAGGATTTTGATAATTTCTTATATAGTTGTAAAAATACGAAAGTGTTCACATGAAATAAGATATAAGAAATTTATGGATGTTTTTTAAATTGATAACTCTACGAATTAGAATAAATCCTATATTGCGTTATCTCATATGATAAAAATTAGTATCTATCGAATCATGTAAATTCTTTTTTTTTCATTTTTCCCAACAACTAGTATAAAAGTGCTAGGTTGTAACTGAAGTTCAATTAATATGCAAGACAACTCTCTAACGTTTTTAACTGTTTAACAAAGAAGAGTATAAGATCTCTTAATTAACAAGATTTAGCAAAAAGGCTGAAAGAAAAGTAGGTAAAAAAGAGGAGTGATAAAAATTAGGTGAAGCTCTATGAAACTTGTTTCATTATGATTTGATTTTTACATTGTTGATATCATTATAAATAAAGTTATCAAAAAGAATTTCATGGTGAAGGTTTGAGTTAAACTTGAAAAACTTACTCAGCAAAGAGCTTGACAAATAAGATATATCTAAAATAAAAAAGGATGAAATCTAAAGGAGCACACGAAGGAATCTAATGGAATTTTAGATTAGTTAAAATCGAGGAAGAAGACAAGACCTCAAACTCAAAAGAATGCCAAAAGTAAAGATAAAGATAATGAAGTACTGATTTTTAAAGGATTGAATCAGAGAGGTCATATTAATGTCAAGAGTGGATCGTACAAAGGCTAGTCTGGATCAGGAATCAAGAATTTAGACATTACAAGAATGATTGCCTAAAGGGTAGAAAGTTTAAAGATAGTAATAATCAAATTTCTCTTGCTTGGAGAGATGAAAAAGTCAATAGTCATCCAATTTGATTCTTATTATAGTTTTCATGAAAGAAAAGATTAATTGAAACATTCCAATAATGTCTTGGAATTGTGAACTAATTTTAAGACAAAAGTTATAGGTGTTAGAATTATAAAAATCAAAATGTTTAATGGAGAGATTACGACATTGAATAATGTGATACATGTTCCAAAAACGTGTAAAAATCTAATTTTATTATGCTAGATTCTAAGTGTTCCAATCATTTTACTAAGGATGGAATATTAAAATGAAAGGAAACTACATCAAGGTGTGTATCACCTATTAAGCAATATTTTAAAACGTGGTATATATGCAGATAGAGATGTAGAAAGGAATATGAAGGAACTTGCCTAGAAAAAGATGGAGGGATTGAGGTCTCTCTTCGAAGTAAAGTAGCACAAATTAATGATTAGATTTTAGCTACATATGATGCATTGTTTATGTAATAAATTAAGATGCAGGACATAATTTGTAAAATATCATTTTATATAAAAATTAATTTTACCTATAATAATTTTATTTAAATTTAAATATAAATACTAATTTTACATATTTAAAGTAAATATAAAACATTAAATAATAATAATTTTAATTTATAAAATTAATTTTTTCTAATAATTTTAACATAGATACTAATATTTACTTAAATTATCTAAATATATATTTTATGAATTTTATTTCAAATTAAATACTAATTTTTGCTATAATTAAATTAATATTATTAATTGATTCTAGAATTTTTTTTGTGAAAAATAAAATATCATTAATGATATATCAAATGTATTTATTATGTATTCTTTAATTTGATCTTTATTGAGTCAAAAATTATTAAAATATTTTAATAATGATAAAAGAGTGATCAATGAAAATAAATTATGTTTTATTTTCTATTAAATTTATGAATAAAAATAATTATATATTTAATTTAAAATATAATTTCTATATTATATATATATTCAAGTATATTTTATTTTATATTATGAATGATTATAATTATTTAGTTAATTTTAAATTCTATATTAAAGATAATTTATTAATTTATTATGATGATATGAATATAAAATATCATAAGAATATTATACAATAAATATAACTAAAATGATGTTAATTAAAATAAAATATAATAAAAATAAGACAAAGTATCAATTTTTATGTCAAATATTATAAATTTTAATTCAAACAATGATATAATTTTATAATAAAATTTCAAATAAAATTTATAATAATAACATTTGAAGATGATAAAATCTATTATAAAAATGATATGTTAATAATAAAATTTTATTATAAGATTAAAATTATGTATTTTAATATAATTTTAAATGATATGAATCAAATTGCAAGATGATAAAATTATATTATAAAAACTGTATATATAATAATAAAATTTTGTTAAGATTAAAGTGATGTATTATAATAAAATTTCAAATTTTAAAAATATAATAATAATAATAATAATAATAATAATAATAGTTTATTAAAATTCAAAGATATTAAAAAATTTATAAATAATAGAATAAATAATTGCTAATTTGTTGTTGTTTTGGTAAAACAATAAAAATGTGAAGTTTGAGGAGAATCTACGTGGTGTGGATGGTTACCCTAAGTTTTGGCGTGCTCCAAGGAATTTGCCACCCTCCCTTCGGCATTACCATGTCTCCTGCATTTCTATTTTTGCTTCTTCCTCCAATAAGAGGATCCGACTCATGGTGGATCATTAATATCCTCCATTTAACCAAAGCCCCTACAATGAATGTCTTCATTCGGTTATGGTGTTCACAGTAAATATGAGTAAATAAAAGGTGAAAGCATCCAAATAGTAATTCGAATGTTCTTTTACTTTTAACTTCCAAATATACTTGATTTTTATTCGGATTATTTATCTCGATGATAAAAATTTTGAGAATTCTTATCATTATGATAATAGAAAAGCAATAATATATATTAGTTATTATTTTAAAAGTCAGTCAAACATAAATGTAATATATTTATCATTGAATTATGAGTTTGATATTAATTTGTCTTTGTAGGGGATAAATATTTGGATGGGTGGGAGTAATGGCAATGCCAGTTGTATAAAGCTCGACTTTGGGAATATCTGTCGGCAACAACCATTCACCAATTGGATTTGGAACAACATGACATCTCTCACATCTGCTTTTTAAGAGTGGCATAAGAGGCATGGATGCAACCCCTCTGATTATGTCTCCTTTACTTTATCAATCACAATGTCAAGGTAATTCCTACTATTTATGCTGTTAAAGATTCAAAACTCTTTGCTTGAAATTGATAGGGAATAAAAATTGTGGCTTTCAAGAAGAAAATAGAAGCTTTGAGAAGGTTGGTCGATCCCTCCCGCACCGAAGATTTCATTTTTCATGAAGAAAACTAAGTTTGATATATTACATGTACAAATTGAAGAAGGTTTGCATATGCCATGAAATATCATAAATTTTCTTGAAATAAAGGGATGTTTTCGGAAAGGGGAATACAAATAACTTATGTCATAAGATGTTAGATTAAATCTCATAATAAACATAATTGATATATTTAAAATTAAAATCTTGAATAAACTATTAATGATAAACTAAAAGAAGATAAGAATGATGTCAAGTTATCATAGTTATTTCACTCGGGGGATATACATTTTACAATTACTAGAATAAAAAGAGTGTTAAAAATTAATTTAATCTAATTTGATTTTAAAATTTTTAAAATGAAGTGTTAGTAATTTTACATTTCAGAGTAAAATTATGGAGAAAGAAGTCTTCCCCCAGGATGGGGACAAAAAGAAAGGAAGATCATACTTTCCATCTTACCTCAAATACAATTTTCAATATATTATATAAAAATAATACTGACATTTACATATAAATATTTTATTATATTTAGAAAGTGTTATAAAACGATATTTTCAGTTCTAAATAATAAAAAATCTCGCGGGGGTACGGAGATGGTCCCCACCGAGGACCAATCGTACCATGTGTCCATGTCGATTAGTTGCCAGGTGTTTGAAATACGTGGAGCCGCATGGTAGGGTGCAGGAGTTTCCAGCTGGTCAAGGCAGCATGAAATTTCTGGACTTGGGACAAATATCTGCTCCATTTTCTTATTTTTACTGTACTATAAGATAAGCCTCTTCGTTTCCTTTTCTTTTCCTTCTATCTTGCCTCCAAATCCCAACTTCTGCTTTCAACCACATTCCAATAATTTTATATTGGTCTTTTTTATTATTCTTTTTAACGAAATAATATAATTATCAAAATACTATTCATTTTTAAATAGTTTTATGATTTTTAATATTTAATGTTTAATTTAGGTTTTTATATAGATTTTCTTTTAAGGGGAGAAGTGAGAGATTTATTACAGAATGGACTCATTATAAATGTGATATAATTGACATTCCATAATTCTATAAAAACAATATTAACAATAATAATTTTCAAGATATCATATTTTATTCCATGGATATATATATATATATATATATAATTCCATGGATCCTATAATAGATCCGATTCGATTCTGCCGATGTTAAATAATAATCCATTTTACCTATTTTATTTATATAAAATTACACATGATAATATTAATTATTTAATTTATTATTTATATTATTTTTATAATTATTTTAAAAATTTTAATTCTAATAAATTATTATTATTATATATATCATTTACAATTTTATTATAATAAATAATTTTAATCTATATAAAATTTTATTATATATATATATCATTTTTATAATAAAAATTAAAATCTTAATATTATAAATATCATTCAAAATTTTATTATAAAATTTATTGTTATTTGAGTCAAAATTTTATTATAAAATTTTATCATTATTTAAATTAAAATTTATGATAACCTACATAAAAATTAATATTTTAATTAATTTATGTACTGGTTTATGAGTTGGTGTTAATTAAATGTAATATGAATTCAATAAGTTTTAAATTTATAATTCCTTGTTTTGAACTCATGCCACCAGATCGCGAGTATAATTTAAGGGTATCGTTCTCTGGATCCTCATTTACACTACCATGATAAACGTGCACATATTCTATGTTTACTTGCTCATTTTCGATTGAAAAGTGCATCAAATATATGAATGATATGATATTTATGTAAATTTGAAAAGATGCTCTCATATCTATAAACACACAACATTCATGTACGTATGCATTTTATGCATATGTTACAGTGAAAGATTGATTAGTTTGTAAAATGTATGAATGAGATATGATGCATGAATAATTTGACATGATAAATATGAAATGAAATGTCTTATAGATCAAGGAAATTCCATATGATATGGAATTTATAGAGAAAGAAATGAAAACAAGGTGAAAAGATGAGTGTAGAAGTGAA
>CANYBF010779316.1:0-11635 GCA_948192965.1 Dalechampia spathulata
AATTCTGAAACCTCTTAAATTCAAATATGTTTTTATTTATAAAAACATTAATTAATACAATCTGCATATATATAACTTTAGCTATAAAGAATATGTAACTCTTTTAACTTAACATAATTTCTCAAATCTTAATCCTTTTCCTTTAAATTAAGTATCCATATTATATAAAACAATATTTTTATTAAACTTCTTTCATTTTAAAACCATTTAGTACTCATTAAATTTTCTATCATTTAAAAGTTTCTCTCTAAAATCCATACTTTAATTAAATCATTTAAATTTATAAAACCATAAACTTATCATTTTCCAATAAATCCATTTTACCAATCTTTAATATCAACTTAATTTTAATCAACCATAATTAATAAATTTAATATTCTACCAAGCCTCATGATTTAGAATAAACATGTCTTTAATAAATATATATATAACTTAAAACAATAACAATAGTTCAAGTATAAATCCATAAAACTATATCCTTTATAAAAACACTATATCATTAAAATAGCTTACTTAAATCTATATATATATAAACATTTTTATCAAATTTGAATCACTCAAAGTGATAACTTTACATTCTTACCATTTTACAAAAATAATATAAAATACATTTTTGCTAGCCTTTTATTTATTTATACAAAAACTATATATTAACTTAAATTGATTAAATTCTCTATATTTATACATTTATCAAATTCAATTGCAACTTTATGTATTAAATTAAATACTCTACTAATTAATAACAGAAAACTTAATTTTAACAACATAATTTTGTTGGCTCATAATCAATTAAATAAATTCTGCAATTAAGCCATTTTTGCAATGACTTTCGGCCAAAACCAAAACACTTCACATAATTCCTTATCAATTACCAAAATCATTTCAGCAACTCGGCAAGGCAAAAACATTAACATGATTCACGGTTTAAAACTCACTTTACCAAAGACCATTAAAACCTTAAGCAATTAATCAATTTCGGCTAATCAACATAAACAATCCACATACTGCTTCCAAAAACAACCATTAAAAACCAAATGAGTTTCGGCCCTTCCAATAACATAAGCACAATCTTAAACACCAAAGCAAGTCAATAAAATTATCAAAACATTAACACAATCAATCCTCAATTTCATCACAACTATTCGGCTGCAAAGAAGAAAGTCTGGCCGAATACTGCTATCTGTAATGCTTCTAGATACTTTCCAAACCAAACTAGCAAAAGCTCTCACAACAATAGCATTGAATTGAATTAATTCCAATCACTAATCAAGCCACAATAACTCACCTTCAACACAAAATCACTACTGCCTTGTTTTAATCTATCCAAAAATCACTAGCAACTCCTTCTGTAATTGTAAACATTGAACCCAAGCAACAAATTATCTAAATCAAACAAAACAAATGGCGTTAGAGAAGAAGAGTGTCTCGGTTTTGGTTTTTAAAAAAAAAACAGCAAACAAAACTTAACAAAAGAAGAAGGATTTCAAAATTACCATTGTGAAGAATAAAAACGAAAATCACAGTTTGATTGTAGAAGAGAATCTTCGGCTTCTTAAAAATTAGCAAAGAACAAAGCATAGAAATTCCAGAAAAATCGAAGCTGCTGAAACAATACTTTGAAGCATAACAAGAATCAATCGACTAGCTGATCATTAAAACAACCTTTTCGGTATTTAAAAGAAATAGAAGAATAAGAATTTGAGTTGAGGAGCTTCGGCTAGTTTTCCAAAATAAGAAGAAATTTCGGTTTCTTAAAGAACATTTGATAATAGCAAATAAACAAAGCTAATTAATGGGTGGTTCGGCAGTTTTGATGAGGAAACAAAAAAAATAAGTGACAGAAGATAGAAGAAGAAGAACACGAAGAAGAAGAACACGAAGAAGAAGGAGGGGCGGCTGAGCAAAAATCAAATGGTAGGGTAATGTCTCTAATTAAAAGGAGAAGACATTTAACCCCCCCTTTGCTTATCCTTAATTATGCCATAATGTATTTGACTTTCTTAACCTTCTTTTAACGTAATTCACATCCACATACTCTAAATCTAACCAAAATATCATCCTCCATTTCTTTATTTCTATCTCTATTTTATTTCCATAGATTCATAAACTCCAAAATTTTATTTAATAGCACTCTTATATTAATCTATTGACCTTTATATTTACTTATTCTAATCTTATATTTATTAATTTATTTAACACTAATAATTCTTATTCTAATAACTTATTAATCAAACATATCTATCTATAGATATTTATACCTCCAATATATATTAAGTAGAAACCTATTTAATTAAAAGACATAAATTATAATCATTCAATAACTAATATTAATTCAATAAATAATAACACAATATACTAAATTTTATCACTTAATTTCTAAGCAAAATTCTCAATTTTTACTTCCCTATATCGTCAAAATTTAATTATAACGTCCAAAAATAATTTTTATTCCAAAATTTTCAAAATTCACATATATTTAGAAAAAGGTAACGTGAGCACAAAAGTCAAAACCGTTTATTAAAATTCAAAGTATATAACTCTGAGACGAAGTTTGAGTACCATTTTCCCTCAAGTTAGGGGTTTGCGTCATAAAATGAAATACCCCTTTTTCAAGCTTAAAGCGCATTTCTGATTATCATACTCACTATTCCATACCATAATCACATTATTATCATAGAAATTTCATATAACATTAATTTATTAATGCATATAAGCTCATGTAATGCAGGATGTGACAAAATGGGTTCTAGATGAACCATAAATGAGATATGAAAGAATGACCCAATACAATATGCACATATAGCCTAAAATGCAAAGAGGGCAAATGATATGCAAAGATACAGGAAAATACGAGGGAGAATGCATAACATTGATGCATTCTTATTAACGACATAAATCATGAATTATGATGATGATGATGCTTAAATGATGCATTCATATTTAAATGATGTTGATGATGATGATATCCATGGCATACATATTTAATAGTGAAATGAATATGATAAGATAATATGCTATAGTGATAAAGACATTTTATTCATGAAGATATTAAATAAGATGATGATATATATGTAGACATGATAATAATATGTTATATTATGATGATGCTATTAAAAATTAAATAATTTTATGATAAATATGACAATGATGTGAGACATACATGATGATCATAATATGATACATATGATACACATAATATGGTTATGATATAATGGTATGTTATACGTGATGTTAGTATGATACATATATGGCTGAGATTTATACTATTAGAGAATGATAATGTAATGAATATATGTTATCATTATTGATGCCATTCTTGATGAATATCAGTAGAGAATATAATTAATATGATTAATTATATTATGATGATGAATTTAAAAGAATATATGATAAAGTGAAAAATGACATTTTTCAAAAAACAAACTTATAGGATCTTATTAAATCCTAAATTGATATGAAATTAAAGCTATTGATTGTGAATATATGTTTATGAAGTTAGTTCATTAAAAGGGAATCATTATGGAATGATAATATATGACTTTAATATGTGAAAGTTGATAATATGAAGATAAGATATTTTAAAGTATCGAACTACTGATATATAGTAAGAAATAGAAATACACCAAAAGAATAAAGTTATGATATTAATAAGTATATAATTAGTATAATTAAATAATATTGAATATATTATAGATATGTTTATAGTATTGAAATATTAGTGGCTGTATGATTATGATTGATGTAGTATATATAATAAATGTATACATTGCTTTATGGAAATTCAAGAAGAATATAAATCCAAAGAAAAATAAATGATATATGGATATCAAGGAAATAAACTAGTTATAGTATCGATATAAAATGAAATATGATGTGAATATGTTAGAAAGTTAAGTAAATGATGATATACATGGATCGTGAATAAAAGTAATATTTTAAATGATTATATGGCAACATCAATAATATGATGTTCTAGTTTACATGATCTATTTTATATATCATATATGTATGATTATATGTTCTATGTTATGTTAAAAGCACCACTGAGTTATATACTCAGCGTTCATCATTTGATGGACGTAGGTTAACTGAAGAATGGTGAGCATGGATTTCCAAAGCACCAATTCAGCAGAAGTTTTTCTGAAGGCAAGGACTTGGAGTAGATTAAGTTTCTAATTAATTTGATTAAGCAATTAAATGTTAAAGGTAGTAAATACAAGAATGTTATTTGGGACTAATACCTCTGCAAAACTTAGAATGGCGCATAATATAAAAAAAACTTACGCATCCCTTATGGGGTAATCAATGGTTTCCACGTATCATAGATCATTAATTATCCTACGAGAGCATGTCACACCATAGAAAGCCGTGACAGCATGATCATTATGGCTATTGAGCATAAGCTTGAATAATCGTATATTATTTCCTCTATGTACATCTTTATATAAGCATAACTATAGTGCATTCATCAATTCATCCTCTATACCTTTATGATATATGAATGATAATGTATGTCTGTAAGAATGCATTCATGCTTAGCATTCTCCCTTTGATTTTGCTATAACATTTCATTTCTTTTCTGTATGATTGTGAACAATCCTAATTCATACTGGGTCCCTTTATGTATCGGTACTTATCTTCCGTAGGAGGACATTATAACTGTATGGTTTGATGAACCCATTTTTCTTTTCTATATATATAGATACTCATCTCCTGTAGGAGGACATTATAATTGTATGATTCTATCAAAGGAATCCATCATCTTTATGATCCAGTATGCTTTTTATTGATCATTGTCTCACATTCACTCATTTTCCTCCTTCTTTATTTCTCCATGTCATGTCATGAATATGAATATATATATATAGATGATTCATGACATGATATGTATGCTTATACTATGATGCTATGATGAAAATATGTAAGCATCATGTTAAAATATCATACATAACTCATTTTGTATGATTTTAAACATTGAATAAGATAGATAATACATTATAGTATAATTACTATATAACATCATACATTGACCCTGAGTAGTGGGTCATGATACTTAGACCACCAACTATAACTTCTCTTTGTAATTCATAAACATATCATAGGTAAGTTACCATATTTGTATAATCATAAATTTAAATAGAGTAACTAAGACATTGCAGTACTATAGTGGTGCAATAATAAGATGTAACATCATTCTTTCATTAAAAGTCACCATTCACATTCTATATCATGTAATCTTCCATAAAGAAGTCAATAAATACCATATCATACGTCTATATATATGATCTTTCACTAGTTGACCTTAGTTATTAAGTCATTGTATCATAAGGTATCAGCTATAATCTTTAACAACATTCACAATGTAACATTCACCATTTTCAACCCTTTTCATATGAATATTCATCAATAAAAGAGAGCAACATCTTATCATATCATTGTGTTCATAACACTGTACTTGTTGACTTTATTTGATAGGTGATATCATTATACATGATTTGTATCCTTTAGTAATTATTCTTGATATATCAACCACCATCCATCATTGTAATATGATAACATTATAACGAAGAAGATAATCATCATATAAATTCTCTATAATCATAATACTTCAACTATCAATCTTATTAAATAGGTCATGGTATCATACAGTGTAAATTATACTCTTTGACAATCACTTTTAATTTAATATTGATCATTCATGTTCATAGTATAGTAAAAATATCAAATAAAACATATAACTACATGTTAATATCAAGGTAAGTTAATAACTTAAAGCCGATCCACTAACATGGAATCAACTAATAAATAGCACAAATCTGCTACTGCTTTACCCTTATCAATAGCTTATGAAGAAGTATGAGTCTCATCCATTAAACCTATGGCATTTCCATTTTATATTCACTTAGTAAAGTCATTCACATATTGTACTTGACTTATCATCTTAAGCAATCCATATCCAATCATAACATGTAATCCTAAGTCAACTTTGATTTTATAACAAGCATATAATCACCATACCATCTTATAACATTTCACACTTCACAATTAAGGGTTATACATACCTTTCGATGAACTTAAGTCCTTGCATCATAGCATCATCTACTTAGTGCGCTTATGCATCATTGACTTTCATTTGCATATATAGTTAGTCAATATTCACATACATACCATTACACACCTTTTCATTTAAGTTTAAGGACATATAGAAGTCATACACATGCATATTGATATGTGAGTCAAGTATTTAGAATATTCAAGCATGTATAAGACTTGTTATAGATATGTAAACATATAATATTAATACCATTAAGTACCCTTATTGATAATTTCTATTTTTTTATTTGTTATCAGTTAAATAAAATTCACGATAGTGAAAAGGCACTTTCACACCCACAATAGAACTTTTCTGTGTTTGGGTCACAATAGTGACTCTTGCTTCACAATCACGACTCCTGCTTCACACTTATGATAGAAACTTTTCTATGTTTAGATCACACTGGCTACTCATGCTTCATGCTCTTAACTCCTGCTTCACGCTCGCGATAGAAACTTTTATGTATTTAGATCACACTAGCAACTCTTGTTTCACACTCGTAAGCCTTTTCGCATTTTCATGCTATAACTCACCTTTACGTACAAATAAATCCCATTTTTAATATATAACACATTATTTAATCATTTTTCAAATAAATTCAAGGAATACACACTTCTACTCCCTAAAAGAAAAAAACCTAAAATATTCTCAAATTAGACAGTAACTTTGAATTCAAGCTGTTATTGTATATAATCATTTTTCATCAACCTTTAAGCATATCAAACCTTAGAAACACCATTAATAATCATTCACACACTTTAAACAGTAATTTAAGTGACTGATTCAATGGTTACAAATTAGGAATTTACATACCAAAATAAAAATTCCATTCAATTGTAAAATAACATCAAACTCATCACTTAACTTACTTATGTTTCATTATACACTTCAATTCTTCCATTTACATACAATTATCAGAACTCTACAGAAACTCACTTCCTCATCAAATAAATAAGAAAGCATAAAAGAAGAAGGAGTTATTCATAAAGCATATAGAACTCAAAAGAAGTATGAAAACTAAATTGCCATGTGATCTCACCTTGGATTGTTATTTTTCTTTATGTTAGAATACAAGAGAAAGGAAGGAAGTAGAAGCCAAATGTGTTATGATGAAGGAAAGAATGAAAAGCAACTTGCTTCCTCTTTAATCAATGTAAGACTCAACTTTTGACTATTTAAATAATCAGCCAATCATATGGTGATAACTTGCAATCTTATCCTTCATTACATAATTCAATTTATTTCTTCTTCATTTAATTGATTATTATTATATCATATTCACATAAGTATCATACATGTCATACATTACATAAATGTGCATACATACCATACATAATTTGGTTTCTAAAATTACCCTTTTCTTTTCATGAAATGGTATTTGTGTCCTAGCTTACAATTTTACATACCATTACTTTTAGCTTTACTTTAATTTATATTTACACACATATATGACATATATATATAATATTCATGAATCGATATAAACATTCTAAACTCAATTCTTGATTTTGAATTAAAATTAAGCACTTAACAAGGCACCTGTCAAATCTCATCATATATATTCTTCTAAACATATCATACCATTAATAATCAAACGTCATACTCAAAATGACATTCATTAAATCCCAAGGTAGTTTAACATCTTAGTATAGTTTAACATCTAAACTTATCATAAGAATAAGTGTAGTTTAACATCTTAGTATCAAAGCAACATCTAAACTTCTAGTAATTAAATAATAATAAAATTAAGCATGACACATAACCTACAATACATTCCAATTGCCAGATTTGATTTTGAAGGCATAATCATCACTCACATAGCAACTTATCAAATCAACATTCTATGGTTATAATTACATAAAAACTATTACAGTTCTTCCCTCATAATTACTAATATCTCATATAAAAGTAGTGAGAGGAAGAAGAATCGATCATGTACAACTAATCACTACATCAGCAATTCATTAAACAAACTCATAAATCTCTTACATTTCCATCAACTTAAGGTATATAAAACCATCCCAAAATCATCTCATAGATTTGCTCGTAACAATACAAGAACAATAAAAGAAGATAAAGAAGAAAGAGCATGGAAGAATCAATTAAGCATTCATAAAATTAACTTACATGATCTTGCCAAGAATTTATCTTCACCATACTTATCATATTTGATATACCAAATGAAAGGAATTGTTTTTTAACAAAAGAAGGAGTGGTGAGGATCCAAGAAGTGTAGAAACTAAATGCTTCAAAGGAAGATGATAAGAAAATAGAACCATATCCTAAGAGCCAAAACTAATGCCCCTATTATAATACATGCACCCCACCAAGTCAACTCTCCTCTCCACCAACTAATCTTTTTATTATAATAATACATATGACAATAACATTATACAAATATATATATATATATATATATATATATATATTAACTCACTAAATAATTAATTAAGTACACTATCAAATAATTCCACTCACCTTATATTACATGTTTACATATTAATTTTAATAACTATAAATAAAATCTTATTATTAATAATAATACTAATAACTATAATCACAAAACATTAATTTACCAATAGTATCATAATGATAATAATATTATATGTACATATATGCTAAACACATATTTTTTTAATTCATGTATCTTTTAGAATTTTTCCTAAATATCATGTCATTCATGCATTTAATGAACTTTTCAAGCGAGTATGTTCAAGTAATCATAAAATATATGCACATTTATTATGGTAGTAGAAATGAGGATGTTACAGATAAAGTTAGATGATAGGAATATAAAAGTATTATTATAGATGTATGAAGTAGAAATATACTAAGAGGAAGGTTCTAACAATACATAATAATTATGATGAGCAGGTTCATGATTTGTAGTTATTATGGGAGATGAAATTCAATAATTTTATTAACTTGTATTGTTTATGTCATACCCAATTGGATGAAGCATGCTTCTATAGAATGATTAATAAGTTTCCTCATTGATTGAGACTTATCAATCAACCTATAAGGGGTATATAATATATTCTTTTAAATTTTTTTATTTTTCAACTATGTAATATAATTCATATAATAATTTAAATCAATTGACAATTATTACCTATATCCTGTTATGATTGGCTTAAATATCTACATCAATATATATAACATACAATATATATATATATATTCAAATGATTATGGTTTGTTATCATTAATTCTGACCAACACCAATGTCAATTATATAAATGAGTCATAATGCTTTTAAAGTTCATAAGTTATGTACCTACATAAAATATTTACAGCCTATAGCTATGTAATGATAGTTGTGTAACAAAACAACTATCGAGGATATATTATATGGCATAGTTTAAGGTCTCAATGAAGCCTTAATGTATAAACACTTAGTATAAAACTTATGGTGCTTAAATAATATAAATAATCATTATAAATATCATATAACACACATAGTAATAGCAAAACAACATTCATAATTGAAAATCATAAAAACATATCATTACATATCTTTATCTCATCATTGTTAGAATAGTGCATAACAATCATTCTATCTTGTCATATTTATATTCAATTGCTATACAAATACATTTGTTTCCTACATTGCTAACTCATGTATTATGTTTGCATTTTAGCATAACCAATTATCAAGAAATTATGTACACAACATAGTAACACCAATTGCACATTATAATGAATTACTATTATACAAGCAATGCATATTTCATAACATTCATAACCAGTCCTTCACCCCCACTCTCTTGAATTTAATCATTATCATCACCACATACAATAAAATATCTCAGTTTGGCGGGACCTTTGCCTTGGTATTAAATATATCAACATATTATGCATAATTAGAGGTTAATAAATATATTATGCATAATTAGAGGTTATCAAACTAGCCGTAGTATTTAATAACTATATTAGTATGTAAGTAATGACCGGTGTCTAGTCATACATCACAACTACTCAAATGCTAAGAGATTAGTGGTTTGACTTCAACCAATCCACATTAGATATTGTTGCAATAAACTACTTTCACCATCATTTATCTTGTTTAAGTTTGAGTATGAATTAATATGAACTCAATGCATGATCAAGTAATGTTAGGTCATACCTTAAATTTGATCATTCATGTACCATAATCTTTGTTGACTTTTCGATTTTGATGATTATCAAAAATTAATATTAATTGATTTTAAGTTTGAGTTTAATTAATTTAAGTGATTTTTATTCATTTGATTTTATTAATATTGAGATAATATTTTATATCTTTTGAATGTTTTTCAATCATGTTGAATTTGACATTTTACATGATTGATTCTATTAAATGGATAATGGGTATATACTTGGTAAATATCTTTTCGATTTAAATCTTAAATGGATATCTTATATATTTGGTAATTGTTGACTTTGTATTTTCGCTAACTATCCTTTTAATTTTACACACGTTATTATTTTAAATATCAAAGAAAGATAATTATCTTATTTTCTAAATGGATACTTTTTATTTTATTTATTTTCAAATGATTTTATTGCAGAATTAATACAATTAATTTTTTAAAAATCAAATGTATTAAGTCATATACATGGAAGGAAGCATTTTCATTAGAAGCATTTCTCATTGATAATAAAAATCTGATCTATTAACTACTTTCATATAAGAATCCAACAGATTTATGGAAGATTTTAAGAGGAATATTTTTAAAGATTATATTTATAAGGTATTCTTAGAATTTTATTATGAAAATTTTGATAATGTTTACCTTATAAAGCTCAAATCAAGTATCTTTCAAAATATAACATTTCCTCTTTTGATAAAATGATTTTTGGATAACATTTTCATTTTCTAAAAATGTCAAGTTTTCAAAATTAGTTTTGATAATAAATCTAATTGTCATGTAAATCAGCTTATTGATTTAATGTAACAAAAAGCTATTTTTATATTGATTTGATTAACTTACATATTTATATTCTATATATTTTTGGAATATAACTGTCATGTGTTCAAGTATAAATACATGAGTTTTAAAGTTAGAAAATGTAGATAAGAGATTTTAGATAAAGGATAAAATCTATATACATCTAAAGTATTTTTCTAAGAGCTTCATTTGCATATCTATTTTCAATCTTTTGAATAGGTTTTGTAAAGATTATGAGGATTATTATTCTTAAACCATTTGGTTATTATAAGAGGTTTTCAAGTAAGCCTGTTTGTGAAAAACTTGAAGAGGTTATAAGTGAGCTTATGAAAACTTGAGGTTGTCAAGTTAACCTACTAGAAACTTGAAGAGGTTGTCAAGTTAGCCTGCTAAAACTTGAAGAGCTTACAAGCTAGCTGTGAGCGCCGTCCGTTTCTGCTTTTACCGTTTTTATCTTTTGAGAAAGCAGAGTGTGGATGTGGAGTCGCCACCTAGTTTGTTTCTATTAATCCAATTGAATTAACTTGAAAACTAGGAAATAAAACTTAGGTTTTCCAGAGTTGAAAATGACCTTAGTTTCTTCAGAGTGTGGGTTCGGGATTTTCAAATC
>CANYBF010779363.1:0-10217 GCA_948192965.1 Dalechampia spathulata
TTTTTCTTGTTTTCTTTTACTGGTTTTTAGCTTATGGGCTGTTCCTTAGTTTATGAATAAAATGGTGAATAACAAAAGTCCAGTGCCATTGACCAAGCTAGTGCATTGTTTTTTATAATTGTCATGTTGCTGTTTTTTATAATTGTCATGTTGCTCAATCATAGATTGGCTCTATTTCATCATTTTATTTCATTTTATAATTGTTATTTTACCCAGTTGTAGACTCGCTGTATTTCATTGTTTATTTTGTTTTATAATTATAATCTTACAAAATCATTGCTTGAAAATCATCCCATCATAGAAACGGTTTTAAATGGTGTTTAATTCTCATGGTTTATTATTTGGTTTTGGACAGTTGGATTGGATCTGATTATTTGCTGTATTTCTTCTTCTTAATTTTTTCTAAGAACGGGATAATTATATACTACTCATTATCCTACTCATCTCCACTCATCTCAAAATAACATCATTTTCTTAATTATAATATAATTATAATTATAAGAGAGACAAACCCAACAGCAGATAATTATATACTACTCATTTAATATAGCAATTTAATATAGCTTTATTGCTAATCTAACAGCAGACACATTTCATCAACAATATTATTCATAAAAACCAACGAAATAGGAAGAGTATATCTTACCAAATATGCAGCAGCTTCACTTTCTACTGATAGTTCGTCCTAATGATTTGCCTTGAAAGAGAAGATGAGGGATTGAAAGAATTTGGGGATTAATGATTTGCCTTGAAAGAGAAGATGAGGGATTGAAAGAATTTGAGGATTAGGGATTGAAAGAAGTGGCCATGATAGAAATAAAACAAGACGGCAGACAAATAAAGTAGGGTTTATAATTACTATAAAATGAAACGACATCGTTTTAAAAATTGGTTTATTCGGTTTTTCGGTTTATTCGGTTATTTTATAATATAAACCGAACTGAAAACCGAAAACTGAAAAAAACTAAAATTAAAACTGAACCGAACCATTAAACTGAAAAACCGAACCGAAATTACCAAATATGATCGGTTTCTTCGGTTTATTCTGTTTCGGTTTAATTTTGCTCACCCCTAGCCTAAAGCAAAGGCTTTTAAATGCTTTTTCAATACTCTAACTATTTCTATTTTCTCTTCAGAGGTCAATTCTAATGCAATATCGAGTAGACAAGGCTTGTCATCTATGCTAATATTAATATTTTCTATGTATGATGCATTAATGTCAAAGATGCTCATGTTCATGCATAATGCCATTAGAATACAAATTATAAACATAAGAAAAATTATTCTTTATTTCATTATACTTGGATAGGGTTACATCATCATTAAATAAAATCAAAATCGATACACTAACGTCCTTATACAATAACTCATCAAAGGTACTACCTACTAAAGCGGCAATGTCCTTGTAGACCTTTAGAAGTAGCAAATCTCCTATGTCTAGGCTTCATAACTTGGTCTCTAATATGGTAACTGTAGTAACTTTTAGCTTGAGGCAGTTGGTAATGAGGTCAACAACATCACCAAAGATCTGAAGATCATTATCAAGGCTGATAGTGGAAGTAGCATTAATCTTACTTAGCATTGTCAAGGTTGACAAGTCACACATATCACCAAAGTTGCTGAATTGTTGGTCAATGGTATCATCCAAGTTAAGCAACTCGAGAGCTCGATCATGTTATGTCTCCCCTTAGATAAATGCAACCAACTTGCACTCCTCTAGCTTATTTGAGATACAGAGGTCAAACCTTATGTAATATCTCTCCTCCTACATGGTTATCGAGATGTTAAATTCAAGTGGACCTTGTTGACACCAACCCAAGCCCTTACCAGGTATAAAGTTCATATTCTATATCATTCTCTCTATAACAAGACCCAATTGATATGAGTATAATTTTGGTTCTTTGATGGTAGTGATCTAGAAACCATTCATGAGAGAGACATCCTCTCTAATGCAAGCTAGGGCAACCTCATCATTGATAGCTATAGTCACCACACCCTCATCATGTGGAAACTTGATCTTCTAGTGTAAGATGGAAGGCACACCTCCCAAAGGATGGAACCAAGGATGGTCTAGTGGTAAGGCAAATGACACTAGAATGTCAAGGACTATGAACTTAACTACCGACTTAATCACTTGACTATCATAGTAGTAGTGAAGGTGCCAATAACATCCCGCTTGGACTCACCATACGCCTGAATGATGGTCTTAGATGGTTTTAAGTTTGTAGGCTGGACCCTAAGCTTAGGCAATACCTTGAGTGGATAGATGTTAATGTCAGAACCATCATCCACCATGATATAAGGAGTGCTACAGTCCATGATCTACACCCTAATGAAGAGTGATTTATTATATTGGATTCTATCAGCCGGTAAATCTATGTTAAAGAAAGCGATCATGTTGGACTTTAACTTTAGATTAACTAGCTAGCTATTCATGCTGAAAGTAGAGGTAGAATGAGAAATTCTCATGTTGGACAATGCTTCAACAACGGCCCGTCAATGTTACTAGGAGAATAGCACTAAGTCTTAGATGCTAATATTAGCATGTGTCTTCTTTAGCTACTTGATCATGATGTTCATAGGTTGGGCAACCTCTTTACCCTTATCAATAGGTTATAGGGCTAGAACACTACTTAAACCAACTTCATCCTTGGCAAGCTTAGCCTTGGTCTTCTTCTTTGGAGCATCTAGTCTCTTCCCAAGGTTGGAAGGAGTAAACATTTTGTCACTTCGGGTCATGTTACAAAGCTAAGAAGACATCTTGTTGGCACCAAATCCCTTTTGTTGCTTGCGGCACTTGGTCACCAATTGGGCTGTCTTGGGAGTCTCGACTAACTCACCCTTCTTGAATTTATGAACCTCTACTGATTCAAAATTAGAATGGGATTCAAAGAACCTTGATTGGATCATGTAAGTCCTATTTTTCTTATGGTAATTTGGTAAGGGAATGGTTTTAGTGGAAGGATTGAATGTTTTAGGATCCTCAAGTTCACCCGAATCGATAAGGTATTGGATGACCCATTGAGAAAGTGGTAGTCATCAATGTTGTAGCCATGATATTGATGGTAGTGACAGTAGGTTTTAATGTCCACTGAGGCTAGGGGTGGTATTTGAAAATTTGCTTCTAGGGGTTTAATGAGCTTGGATTTTTAAAGATGCCTAAAAATCTTAGAAAGCGGTATTCTAAGATTTAAGTACCTTTGAAACTAGTTGGTGTTTCAGAGTATGGGGTTTGGTGTTTATAAGGTGTTGATGTATTGGGCTTTGTATTGTGTTTAGGTATAGGTAGTGGCTTTTAGTTTAATGAAGGAAGACTCCTTCTTTAACCCCTCGGTTTACTCGATTCTTTAGCCCGTTAAGTAGATATCTTCAAATATGTAGAACATTTGATACTTCAGCTTATCCTAATAGAGTGGCAGTGACCACATGATGAGCTTATCGATCATGTTAGACTCAGATGGCTCATATTTGACTAGTGTAGTTTTGCCCATCCAACATCTAAAATAATCCATGAAGGACTTATTAGCCTTCTGTTTCACAATCTCTAAGTCTATCAATATGATATCAAACTAGGCTTTGAACCCATATTGCTTGTAGAAAGCAATGTAAAGAGGCTTCTACTCAATCATGGCTGCCTTATTGAGACTATGGTATCAGGCTAATGCTGGTCCCTAATGAAATGAAGAATAGTTAAAATATCTAATCATCCAATGAGTTGATAATGCTCATCATCATAGTATAAGTTTTAATATGATTCTTTAGGTCCCTAACTTTGTTGTACTTGGGAACATCAGGAAGCTTGCACTTAGAAGGTAGTCCCTTGATAACTCACACAGAGAACTCATCAAAGTCCAAGTTAGAGCCCATCCCTTTATTCTTTATGATGGACTGTAGTTGTTCTATCTTCTATTTTAGTGCAAAAGTATCCAATTTATGGATCTCAGGCATGTGGAGTGAGACATCATCATACAAGTTAACAATCTTCTTCTTCTCCTTGATAGGGGTTGGTGGAGTGATAAATTCTTTAGGACTAAGAGCCTCATGAATCTATTTTTATATGAGAGCTTTGAAGTTATTAGACAAGAGCTTGGCCATTGACTGATTGATGAGCTATTAGACTATAGTAAGTGATGCATCATCAAGTGTAATGGTAATGACCTCATATGGAGTAGAAAGATCCTTAGCAAGTTATAGTTCTAACATGTTTCCGTACATGACAGAGAAGATTATCATGAATGCATATGTATGCATATGTGTTTGCATAAAGTGCATGTGATATGATGCGTAGGATGTATGCATGGCCCATGCTAGGAAACATTCAGTGTTGTGGCTAAAAAAGGAAATTGGTTAGTGAGGCAATAAGTAGGATCTATGCATTACCTATGCTAGAAAACATCAAGAATTATGGCTGCAAAAGGAAATTTGTTAGGAAAAATTGCATGGGTATGCATGTATGCGTGTTGGATAAAAAACATGAAAAGGTTAGCAAACATGTAGCATGTAGCAACACTACCACCACACTTATATCTCCATGAATATTGATTAGTCCAAATATCTCCTAGGTGGGATACTAGCCCAGAGTTACACTGGAAACTTGAGGCATGATACTCTCAATAGAGGCAAGTAAAAAATGGTGATCATTGCCTGATCATATGAGGGATTATGATGAAAATCCAATAGCATTTTGGTATGATCATATTGCTAGGATAAGAGAATATTAATAGAATGAGGCATGAGGTTATGCAATCATCATAGAATCATGAGATGATTCTAATTCTTAGTAGAGAAATTGACATGATCATATTGTTATGATAAGAGAATGCTAATATAATGAGCCATAAGGTAATACAACCATCATAGAATCATGAAACGATTCTAACTCTTAGTAGAGCAATATGACATAATCATATTATTATGATAAGAGAATGTCAATAGAATGAGGCATGAGTTTATGCAACTATCATAAAATCATGAAAGGATTATAACTCTTAGTAGAGCAACATGGCATGATCATATTATTATGGTAAGAGAATGCTAATGGAATGTGGCATAAGGTTATGCAACCATCATAGAATCATGAAAGGATTCTAACTCTTAGCAAAGCAATATGACATGATCATATTATTATGATAAGAGAATGCTAATAGAATGAGGCATGAGGTTATACAACCATCATAGAATCATGAGATGATTCTAACTCTTAGTAGAGCAATATGACATGATCATATTATTATGATAAGAGAATGCCAATAAAATGTGACATGAGGTTATACAACCATCATAGAATTATGAGAGGATTTTAACTTTTAGTAGAGCAATATAACATGATCATATTATTGTGATAAGAGAATGCTAATAGAATATGACATGAGGTTACGCAACTATCATAGAATCATGAGAGGATTTTAACTCTTAGCAGAGCAATATGACTATGGGTGGGGCTTTTGCCGTGACCCAGAGTGAGGCTTGTGACACAAGGACCAGAGGCTTGCTTAGAGCAAAAATGTAATCTTCTCGAGGGACTACCTTGAGGAATGAGACAAACTCAAAAGAGTCATAAAATGGAGTTACCACCGGATGCTTCTGGATTTGGTTCAACCAACCCATTAGCATGAGTGCTAAGTCAAACCCTTTAGAGATGGGTTTGGGTGGTGAAGATCTATTCCCTTAAAGTTTCAAGTTTGGTTTTGGCATTTTGGTTGAGTTAGTTACCCTAGGCAGGCAAGCATTCATAACCATGAAATAAGCACACAATAGGGCATACCATAATAATAATCATAATAGATACAACATGTATGATATAGCAATCATGGCATGGCATCATGATATAGCAATCATGGTAAATGATACATGGCATATGCATGACCTGTTAAATGATATGGCATAAGCATGACATGTGAGATGACATGGCATAGGCACAACATATGAGATGACATGACATAAGCATGATATGTAAGATGACATGGTATAGGCATGGCATGTGAGATAACATGGCATAGCATACATCATATAGCAATGATAAAACAAGCATAGCAGCATGAATGAAAATTAATAATAATGGCTCGAAGAAAGGGATCAAGGAAGATAGGGGATACATGATGAAATATGGCTAAATCATATATATCGAGGAAAATAAAATAGAGGCCTATTGTATTATAAAGGATCTTTAATAATATAAAAATTTGAGATGTTCGGCAACATCTCCTCCACTCAAAAAAAAGTCAACCTCAGGCAATACAAGCTAAACATGTATGAATGCAAATGCAAAATAGACAAATAATCATTAGTGGTAAATAAAATTTGAGATTAAAATGATCCATTCAAGGCCATGTAAAAGCATGAATCAAGGGTCAAAGTTTGATGAATGTAATGGCAATAATCATAAAAACACGATAATAAACATGAGACGGATCATGAAAATCATGTAAAAATAATTAATTTTAGGCAAAGTCAATCAATAACATAATTGGAAGATTCTAAGATCATATGTAGCATCACTTATAAACAAATCAACATCCAATTAGGCTAATTATGTCAAGGGACAATATAAAACACAATTAAAATGAAATTAAATAAGTAAGAAAGTAAGTAAAATAAGATTATTTAATAAAGAAATCAAAGGAAATTGATCATGGCAGAATGAATTGGAGGACTCTAACATCCTTCAAATGTCAATTAATGATGGTAAACACATCTAATCAAAGCCATTCACATCAACAACATTGAATTAAATAAATTAAATAAGCATTTAATTTGGAAAATCAATTTTGAAGCCAAAATTAATGATGTAGAATCAATATATAATGAATTCATATAATTAGGGTTACTGTGAAACCACTAATGCTACTAATAACTTTAATAAAAATCAGAAAACAATGAAATCAAGCAAGAAATCATAAAAATCTAACAAATTTGGCATCTATGTATGCCATACATAGATGAATGTGCATTGCACATGAGCTATGTATGGTATACATAGATGGTTGTATACAGCACACAACATGCAAAATATGAATAAAAACACATTTTTAGGCAAAAATATAAAGTGAAACATAAATCTTAGTAGATTTATGACTATTATAGATCATTCAAGCTATAAATAAGCATTGAATGCCATTGTAGCATTCATGATTAAAGTCAATCATTAAAAAAAAAGCCAAAAATCATAAACTAATTAAGAAATCAAGAAGAAAATGAGAAGAGAGGAATTCTTCACTCACCAAAGTAATTAGCTTTTGAAACCTTGATTCTAAACATGATTAAGGATTTAAGTAGGATTAATTAGTCTCTAATCCTAGATTAATTATTTAATTAAGTGCTTAATTAAGTGTGAATCCAATTTGGTAGAGTTTAGGTAGATTTTATGAATTTAGGACATCTTTTTCATAAATACAAGGTATATATTTATAGGAAAGGGTGATGGGTCATCAAAGAATTGACAAACAATGTGGGATTCTAGAAAATTATGCATCATATATGTAATATATGGTCTTATATGCGCAATATATAGTGCTATATGCATAGCATATGACCCAAAAAAAGGTTATATGCATATCATGTAGTAGTAGATGCCCAATATGATCCATTTTGGCTTATGTGCATCACCTAATGTAAGTGTATTACGATATGCACCATATGTAAAACAAGCATAATTTGGGGCATAAATGTGTGGTTTCATAAGGATCATATTAGATTTGCATGGGAAAAGGTTGTTCACCATGCGTATATTTTCAGAACATGCACAGCATGTAGCATTATGTACTATGCATATTAAAAAATGCATTTTATGTGCTCTACCTTCCACAAGCAAAATTTAATGTACTTCGCATGTCCAAAACACTGTCACGTCTTCTGATGATTATTAATTCCCATTAAGAAAATCAATAACCATCCTACAAGGGATTCCATACATTCATAATAAGTGTAGAAATTTTTTTTTAAAATCCAATTTATTTTAACACCATTTTTTTTAGTGTCATAATTATACATACATTATTACAAGTTTATATTTTATCAAGTTGAAGATACTGCTAAAGTGCTTATTTAAAATATTGCATGATTAATACTTATAAGAAGTCCATAATATTTTTTTTATTACTAATCAAATTGATTTATCCTACTGCTGCCTCAATGTTTCTCTTCCGTGGCTTTGCTTATTCATACGTTTATCAATTAACAAACGCTGAGTATAAAACTCAGTGGTGCTAGTTATAACATGTAATACAATTAATCATATAATCCAAATAATCATAACATTTAAAGATCCATAGCATTAATAGTTCATGATGCATTGATGTCGATTTGATCATCATATCATTTAGTTCAGGTAGTATGATCATTTCATTTGAATTTCATGTCATATATGTATGAATCATTAAGCATGACTATTTTGAATTATGATAAAATTCCAACCATATTAAATATTTGTATAAAGATGACTTATCATTTCTTTCTGTCATGTATCATAACATATTGTCAAATGCCAAGCATTATGATGACTATATATTAATGAGAATGCATTCATGCTATGCATTCTCCCTCTTATTCTTTGATTCATCATTTTATCCATATGCGCATTTTCTGGGCTTTTATATTATCACTGTGATTCAATATATATAAGCTCATTTATCAACTTGCATTTCAATTTCTATTCCTTTTTTATTTCATGATACCCATTCATTTAATTCCTATAGGAACTTATATCACTATGCCCAGTATAATCATTTAACCTTTTTCATATATCATATTCCATTCTTTCTCCTTATTCCACCATGTCATGAGATGTCATGATTCATGTTAAATGCTTATATTCATGACAGGTATAATGCATAATTAAAATTATCGCATGAAAATGATGTAATGCTATTGCATTACCAAACCTTGCCCCATTGACCATTTAATGATCGGGGACATCAAACATACTAGCATAAACCTGGTAAGTCCTTTCCCTTGTTTATATCATTTGGTGGTTCGTGAATATTTTCCACAGATTTACCTTTTTCAAAATCAATATTAATCTTTTAGAATTTCATTCATCTTTTAACAATCTTATATTTATATACCATTGAATAATTAAATCCCATGTCTAACTTATTTTTCTTAACTTTCCTACTTTATATTTATCTTAGCAATAATTTATATCATTTGAAGTTCTTTTATCTTTTAAATTAACTTCATTATAATAATATCATGTATAATCTTATACATAGTATTTAATACTTCTTATCTCTATTCAATAGTATATATGTAAATAACTTGATTTGAATCAATTATTTATTAACCTGTTTTCATTTAAGTTCTAATCAGGACTATATTCATAATCTGTAATTAAATTAAGCTTCTATGGAAAATCAATTGTTGTTATGTTATAATGTAATATAACAGCCTTACTTATATGTTAACATAACTCTGTTGATATTATAATACCAATTACCGCTTAATATACTGTTTATGTGTTCTAACAGTTCTTATTACTATTCCTATTTAAAACTTAAATCCTGTTATCAGATTTTATTCAGTAATACTTTGAGCATAAAGAATCATATTAAATCCCAGAATTCATTTAAATCAGGAAATAATCAGTTCATACTTAATTTCCTGTTAACTGATTCCTATTAATCATGCTTACTTATAATCAATAACTATATAACTTATATTTTGACTTAATCCTTCTCTATTATATATTACCAGTCTTAGGTTTAATATCATTACTGATATCTGCTTAAACACTACTAATCCTTTATTATCAATATTAGATTTAAATATTTTAGTAAACCCAGTATTCTGCTTAAGCAATATCATAATTCACATACTTAATTAAAACTTAACTTATCCAACTTAATGATATGCCATCTAATCATCAATTTATTCCATTTATGCATATAGTTAACCAATTAATATTAATTCTTTAATACCAGTATACTTAGTCTTCTAAAAATTCTATTCCCCTTTGTATCTGTTAATCCTGTTTAAGTCTTTACTTCAAAATTCATTAAAACAGTCTTATAATTCCTTAATGATTAACTTAATAGTCTTCTTAAATCATTCAATATCCTTGAACCATTAATCATAATCATATATATATATCACTTAATCTTCTTAATCTTAGCTTTAGCATTCTTAAATCACTTACTACATATCTTAATTTTAACTCACTTACCATATCATTAATAACTTAAATAAACCTTTAATAATACTTATTATTCTCAATTATCCTT
>CANYBF010779523.1:0-12272 GCA_948192965.1 Dalechampia spathulata
AATCCTTTTATGATTCTGTATGGTTGCCCAACCTTACGCTTATTCCACGGGTGTACTCTTATCATAACAATATGATCATGCCCGTATTGCTCTGCTAAGAGTCAGAATCCTTTTATGATTCCGTATGGTTGCCCAACCTTATGCTTATTCCACGAGCGTACTATTATCATAACAAAATGATCATGTCTGTATTGTTCTGCTAAGAGTTGGAATCCTTTCATGATTCCATATGGTTACACAACCTCATGCCAATTCCATCGGTATTCGCTTATCATTGCAATATGGTTAGGCTGAAGTACTGTCGGGTTTTCACTATAATCCCTCATATGATCAGGCAATGATAAAACCATTTGCTTGCCTTATTCGAGAGAATCGCACCTCGAGTTCCCAGTGTAACTCCAAGTTAGTACCCCTACCTAGGATAGGAGAACTTGAATTTACCAATTCTCGTGGAGGAATAAGATTGGAAGGGAGCACTGCTGCATGCTACATGTTCGCTAACCCTTTCGTGTTTTTTGCCAACCACGCATACATGCATATTCATGCAATTTGCTAACAAATTCTGCTCTTATAGCTACAACGCTGGATGTTCCTAGCATAGGACACCCATACATACTATGTGTTGCACCACATGCATACACGTATATACATGCTAACTCGCTTTGTTGCAGCCATGACATTGCATCTTTCCTAGCATAGGTCATGCATACACTCTACGTGTCTCATCACGCGCATCATACGCAACCACATGTGCATACTCATGCATACATGCTAACCTTTTTCTGCCATGTACATAATCATGTTAGACTCACAGAATGCAAGGAATATTGCATCTTCATCTAGTCCTACCGCCTCAACACTGGATAAGGCTACAATCGCTGCAGTTCAGAAGCTCATCGACTAGTCTGTGGCTAAGCTTTTGAATGATGACTTCAAGACCCTCCTGCAACAACAGATTTGGGAGGCTCTCAGTCTTGCTGAATTCATCACCCCGCCAGCTCCGATCAAGGAAAAGGGGAAGAGTGTCAACCTGTATGACATTGAGACTGATGATGACATCTCGCTCCATATGCATGATGTTCAGAAAACTGAGACCATTGTCTTGGCGCAGAAGATAGAATAGCTATAAACTATCATGAAAACCAAGGGCATGGGGTCTGACCTAGATTTTGATGAGTTTTCTATCTGGGCTATTAAGGGGCTTCCTGTTAAGTTCAATCTCCCTGATGTTCCTAAGTACAACAGAGTTGGAGACCTAAAGAATCATCTGAAGACCTACACCATGCTGATGAGCACTACAGACCTGTCAGATGATCAAATAATTCGGCTCTTCTTCATCTCATTGGAAGGACCAGCATTGGCCTGGTATCACAGTCTCAACAAGGCAACCACAGCCGAGTGGAAGCCTCTTTGTACTGCTTTCTGTAAACAATACAGGTTCAAGTCCCGATTTGATGTAACCTTGATGGATCTTGAAATGGTTAAACAAAAAGCCAATAAATCTTTCATGGATTATTTCAGTCGCTGGATGGACAAAACTACACTGGTCAGACAGAAGCCATCTGAATCTAACATGATCAATAAGCTTATCATAGGATCGCTACCACTCTATCAAGATAAGCTGAGATATCAGACGTTCCACACATTTGAGGACATTTACTTAGTGGGATAGCGCATTGAGCAAATTAACGGTAAGAAAAAGGAGCCTTCCTTCATCAAACCCAAAACCACCATATACACACAAACACATCCAAAATGCCACTACGCTAATGGCCTACAAACACCAAAGCCTCACTACATCAATGCCGTGCAAACACCAAATCCTATACTCTGAAATGCTACTCCATCCAAGAGGTTTTTGAATTTTGGAATGCCACTTTCCAAGGTCTTTGGACATCTCCTTAAAGCTAAACTCATCAAACCTCTTGAACCAAACTTCAAAACACCATCCCCAGCCTCGATGGACACCAAGAAATATTGCCACTATCACCAGCATCATGGCCATAACACTGATGACTGTCATTCCCTCAGACTTGTCATTCAGAACCTCATCGACTCTGGTGAAATTGAGGACCCTGAGAAATCCAAGCCATCAACCAAAATAAACCCGTTGCCTAACTACCATAAAGCCAACCACACCTATATGCTCCAATCAGGGTTACCAGAATCCCTGGTTCTAAACTCCTTCTCTCCTCTCAGCAGTAAGGGGAATGCTCAGCTGCCTGTTATCACCTTCCGTCCTGGAGGTGGATTTGACATTGGTGCCATTGACATATGGTATGAGAGCTCTGAGGATGAGTCTACAGCTACTCAAAAATCCTCCAAACCTGAAGCATCGAACGCATAGATTTCAGATAAGGGTAAGTCGGCCGAGACTCCCAAAGTAGTTAAGCAAGCACTGAAACAACCCAAGCAGAAAAAAGGGTTAAGAGCCAACAAAATGTCCTCACGGGTTTGTAACATGACTCGCAGTAGAAAGGTATTTACTCCTCCTGACCTCGGGAAGAAACTTGAAGTTCCTAAAAAGCTGACCGAGGCTAGGCCCACTAGGGATCAAGATGGTCTAAGCAATGTTCCAGCTCCACTGCCAGCTGAATAGGTTGCTCAGCCTGATAATATTATGGTCAAATAGCTGAAGAAGACCCAAGCAAACATCAGCATCTGGGACCTGTTGATGTCCTCCCAACAGCATCGACGAGCCGTTGTTGAGGCACTCTCAAGCATGAGGATTTCTCCCTTTGCTTCCACCTTCAGCATGAAGAGCCAGCTGGTCAATCGGGAGCTACCATCCAGCATGATTACCTTCTCAGATGCAGATCTATCGACCGAGGGAATCCGCCACAACAGAGCACTGTTCATCAGGGTTAACATTATGAACTTCACCACCCCCTATGTTATGGTAGATGATGGTTCTGGCATCAATGTTTGCCAACTCAAAAGTTCTACCCAAGCTAGGGATTCAGCTTTCAGACCTCAAACCCTGTAAAACTATCATAAGGGCTTATGACGAGTCAAAAAGGGAAGTTACTGGCACCTTCATTGCCACTATCACCGTCGAGCTGATTGAATCAGTGGTGGAGTTCATTGTTCTAGACATTCCAGTATCATTTGCACTGCTCTTGGGCCGACCATGGTTCCATCCTTTAGGAGGTGTGTCATCCACCCTGCATCAGAAGATCAAGTTTCCCCATAATGAGGGTGTGGTTACCATCATTGCTGATGATGAGGTAGCCTTGGTCTGCATCAGAGAAGACATTCCCCTCATGACCGGCTTCCAGATTGCTACTATTAGAGAGCCTGAATCCTACTCGTACCAACCAAGTCCTGCTGTGGAGAGGATGATTCAACCGATAGACTTCATGCTCGGCAGGGGCTTGGGCCTGTATCAGCAAGGCCCAGTTGAATTTGACATTCCTACAGCCATGTGGGAGGAGAGATACTATATTGGGTTCGATCGCTACATCTCAAATAAACCAGAGGAGTGCAATATGGTTCTCTTCGTCTAAGGAGAGACTTAGCATGATCATGCTCCCGAGTTGCCTAACTCGAAAGACTTTTATGAGCAACAGTTTGCCATATTTAGCGATGTCTATGACCTGTCATCCCTGACAGCACCTTGGAAGACTATTGCTACTTTTTCCATCAACATTGATGAAACTTTCCAGATCTTAAGTGATGTTGCTGATCTCACCACCGGCCGCCTAGAGCTGGAGCCTGTTACAGTTGCTGCACTGGGGTCCAAGCTGCATAACTTGGACATTGAAAACCTACTGCTGCCAAAGATCTATGAGGATATTGGCATGCTGGTGGAGAGTTCCCTTGAAGAGCTTGTATATGAGGATGCTGATGTCCCTATTTCTTTACTTTTTAATGATGATGTAATCCTATCTAAGTATGAAGCAATAAAGAGTAGCTTTGCTTATGTTTGCGATGTCTATTCTGATGGCATTGTGCATGAGCATGAGCATTACATGAGCATTTTTGACATTAACGCATCTTGCATCGAAAATGTTAACATTAACATAGATGAAAAGCCATGTCTTCTCCAGATTGCATCAGACTTGACTTCTGAAGAGAGAACAAAAATAATCAGCACACTGAAAAAGCACATAAAAGCCTTTACTCTACGCTATGAAGACATGTCAGGTGTCAATAGATCCATCACAGAATATAGGATTCCTACCAAGCCGGGGTTCAAGCCAGTCAAATAGAAGCTACAGCGCCTCCGACCAGAGTGGGCACAGAAGGTCAAGGAAGATGTCCAGAAGCAGTTGGATGCCAAATTCCTTGAGGTGGTTGATTATCCAGAATGGTTGGCCAATGTGGTTCTAGTTCCTAAGAAAGATGGTAGTGTCAGAGTCTGCGTAGACTATAGGGATCTGAACAAAGCATGTCCAAAGGATGACTTTCCTTTGCCTCATATCAACGTGCTAGTCGATAGCGCAGCTGCTAGTGCTATGTATTCCTTTGCTGATGGATTCTTGGGGTACAACTAGATCCTAATGGAAGTTACAGACAAGGTGAAGACAGCTTTCATCACAAAATGGGGGACCTATTGCTACCTACCAGCGACCTGCAATAAAATTGTTGCATGATTTGATCCATAAGGAGGTTGAAGTCTATGTGGATGACATGATGGTGAAGTCTCTCACCAGAGGAGAACATACATTTGCTCTTAATAGATTTCTCACACGTGTTGAGAAATACAGACTCAGGCTGAACCCAAAAAAATGCACATTTGGGGTGACATCTCGCAAGCTGTTGGGTCACATTATCAGTCAGAGGGGTATTGAGGTGGATCCTGACAAAGCAAAGTCAATCATCAAGATGCCTATTCCCAGAACTGAGACAGAAGTTAGGGGATTCCTAGGATAGCTCCAGTACATCAGCAGATTCATCGCCAAGCTCACTACCATGTGTGAGCCCATCTTCAAACATTTGAGGAAGAACCAGCCTATGGTTTGGGATGAGAACTGCCAGTTCACATTTGAGAAGGTAAAGCATTACCTCTCTAACTCATCGATTTTGCAGCCACCTCAGCCTGGAAAACCACCACTACTCTATCTAGCCTTAAAGGAGGAGTCAGTAGGTGCTATGATGGCTTAAGAGAATGATGCCAAAGTCAAGCATGCTATCTACTACTTAAGTAAGAAGCTACTGCCGACAGAGTGAAAATATAGCACTGTTGAAAAGCTATGCATGGCTATGCTCTGGGTCACCAAGAAACTCAGGCATTACTTCCAGTTATACCAGATATAGGCAATCTCCAATGTTGATCCTATGAAGTATTTCTATGCTGCTCCTTCGCTAGTAGGGAAACTCTCCAGGTGGCTGATCCTGTTGTCAGAGTTCTATGTGTAGTACATCACTACCAAGGTGATCAAGGGTAGAGCAATTGCCGAGTTCTTAGCATCCAGGCCGATGGATGACTCTGAGACTTTTGAATTGGACTTCCTATATGAGCACTTAGGGGCTGTTGATATCCAGAAATGATAGTTACACTTTGACGGCGCAGTCAACAAAAAGGGTGTAGGTGTAGGAGTTGTGCTAATCACTCCTGAAGGAGAGTTAATAATGCTTTCAAAGCGGCTGAGCTTCTCAGTCACCAACAATATGGCTAAGTATGAAGCATGTCTCTTTAAGCTAGAAGCATTGCTAATGGTTGGTGCCACAGATGTATAGATATTTGGTGATTTGATGCTCATCATTAACCAATCCATGACCGAGTGGGAAGTCAAAGAGGAAAGGCTCAAGCCTTATGCTGAATACATGAAGCTCATGGTCCACAATTTCAGCTCCTGCCAATTTGTTCACAGGCCGCGTCAAGAAAATCAAATGGCCGATGCTTTGGCTACACTAGCTTCAGTCTATGAGCAACCGTAGAGTTAAGCTCAACCTGTGATTATTGAGCAGTCAAGGATCCCTTGCTATTTCAGAGAATGGGTTATGATGCTAGACCCATCAGATGGGATCCCATGGTATGCATATATCATGAACTTTCTGAAGACTGGAACTTATACAGAGGAAGCCGATAGAACCGATAAGCTAGCTCTACGCAGACTAGCAGCCAACTTCACCTGGCACCAAGATTTTCTCTACAAAAGAACTGTCGATGGTCTACAACTTCGATGCATATCGGTTAAAGAAATTGAATCTATTATGGAGATGATACACACTTGTGTATGCGGGCCCCACATAAATGGATTCGTGCTTTACAGAAAGATCCTATGCCAAGGATATTTCTGGCTCACTATGGAAACAAACTGCATACAGTTTGTACGGAGATGCCATGAATGCCAGATTCATGGAGACTTGAGTCACCTACCACCAGTTGAATTGCAGAATTTGACAATGCCTTGGCCGTTCTCAGCATGGGGAATTGACATCATGGGTGAAATTTATCCTAAGGCATCTAACGGACATTAGTACATACTGATAGCCATCGATTACTTCTCTAAATGGGTGGAAACTGAATCCTACGGTAAACTGGGGGTAAGGCAGGTTGCCAAGTTTATAGAGAATAATCTTATATGCCGATATGGGGTGCCACATCATCTGGTACCAGATAATGGAGTGCAATTCCAAGCCCAAGTTGCAGACTTGTTGGAAAAATATAGGATTGAGCACCATCAATCCTCTCCTTACCGCCCTCAATCTAATGGGGCAGTCAAAGTGGCTAACAAGACAATTAAGCGCATCTTAGCCAAAATGATACAGACCTACAGAGATTGGCATGAGCAGCTACCATTTGCCTTATGAGGTTACAGAACCACTGTAAGGAGTCCTACGGGTGCTACCCCCTATTCTTTGGTTTACGGGACAGAAGCTGTATTGCCAATTGAAGTGGAGCTAAAATCACTTTAGGTCATTTTGGAATCTTAGTTGCCAGAAGCCAAATGGAATAGGGCCAGGTATGAGCAACTGGTCACTATTGATGAGAAACGGTTGAAGTCTCTCTATCATCTACAGCTTTACAAAAAGTGCATGGGCAACGCATTGAACAAGAAGGTTAAACCTATGGCCATACAGGAAGGTGATCTAGTTCTGAAGCAAGTCAGATTGGCTATCCATGATCCTCATGGAAAGTTCAGGCCCAACTGGGAAAGCCCATTCCTAGTTAAGAAAATCCTCTCCAAAGGCACTGTTCGCATCTCAGATTTGGAGGGTAATGAGTTCTCAGAACCTGTCAACCTTGACTAGCTGAAGAAATATTTTATCTAGAGCAAAGGGCAAAATGAAAATAACAAAATAAAAATGGAAAGCCTGGTGAGCTGAAAACCTGCATAGGCAGTTCATGAAAAAATTAAGGCAAGATGAAAAATACGCGCTCGATGAGTTGAAAATCCACTTGGACAAACTCATGCAAAAGTTAGAGCTATTTAAAAGCAAAAAGAGAGCGCTAAAATAGTTGATCAGAAAATCTCGCACAAGGCTGGTCAATAACAGAGGTTGAGTCTGATGTGCATCTGGAACTTCTGTGTTGATTTTAACATTTTCATGTAAATGTTTTAATCTCATTAATGCAAATGGAACACATGTTCATAAACTTATCCTTAAGTAATACTAGTTGTAAACACAAAGCATTATCATCCTTTATTATATATTATTGCTTAACAATATTTTATAGTACAGGATTCAAGCTTGGCGCAGCACCCACAGCTTGTACTCGTCATCAATGGCAGGTCCAGCTCTGGGAATCTCCACTAGCGCTATCCGACGGTCAAGCCAAGTCCTCTCCACATGCACCACAAAGCGAGGCACCAGCCTGCCTCCCTCAAACTCCATTAGCTGAGGAATGGTCTATCGCTGACCATACTGACGACAGATCCTGGCAGGACTGTAGTGTGTACAAGGCCTAAATCCCAGCAGTGGGATACAATCTATGTAAGTCATTACAGTAACATGCTGTATGCACCACTAGGGATAGCTCCACCTGATCTTGCTCTCAGGACGAGTCCCAATCCACTCAGTCCAGCCCTGGAAGTTCATTGTCCTTGCCTCGCTAAAGGCATAACCCCTTTGCATGTGGCTATAAGGAAGGTATCTCTACGGATCTCCTGTTGGCGGCACCAGAATCCCAAGCTTCTCCTGAAGCTAGATCTGTAATATATAAAAATAAAAAAATAAAAGCTTGCTGAGATGAAAACCTTGCAAAAGGCTGCTCAGGCAAAAGTAAGAGCGACTCGTTGAGCTGAAAACCCAAGGGGGCAGCTCAAGCAAAAGTTAGGGTCTGAAAACAAAAGTAGAAGCCTCATGAGCCAAAAACCTCATAAAAGGTGACTCATGCAAAAGCTAGGGCAAAAACGTAACTTTTCTAAGTTGAAAACCTGTAAAGGCGACTTAGAATTCTCACCTATAAAAGAAGTAGACGGCCACAGAAGCGCTCAGACTGTCCACGCTTCACTTTATCCAAACCAAGGATTGTGTCCGCAATGATCATGAGAAAAGGGGTCTGACCCCCTATAATTTGGTTTATCACAGGCCCGATCAACAGGTCTCCGTGGCCGGATGGATCGATGAATAGGAACTGCACCAACAGTCTAAATCTAGCCACCCTCAGCTATGATGGGTCTTCTATAGATTTCTGACCTCATAATCGGAAAAGGGCAACAAGATTTACAGAGCCTTCTGTAGTCAAAAGAGAGCCCACCTCCAATGGACCAACATTAAAAGCCCTAATGAAATACGAGAATGCATCTTTAATAGGCACTGGCACTGTCAGAATCTCCGTCATGCCATAGGTAACCCTTAGGATGGCAGCAAACTCCTCGTACATCGGACATAACTCTACATGCCCGAACCAGAATACAAGAACCTCCGGATCCCAGAACTGCATAGCAGCATGCAGAAAAGCATGGTTGATTGAGACTTGCTGGAAAGTTCTCAAATATTGGAGTCTGATCTTGCCTAGTCGACTCCACTCATTATTTCCCAAACAGCGAGAAAGAGAGCGAAAAGTAGATAATGATTGTTGAGTCATTGTATATCTAATTTCTGCAAAGAAAAGTAAATGGTTTATGTTTTGCCAATAAACACAAAGCATGGTGTATTTATAAGCAGCAAACAACATTGGATTCCACTAATAAATCCAAGAGACACATAGTACAAGCCTTTGTCTATTTTTACAGTATGTACGCAACAACCCTGGCATACTAGGCACGCAATGCCAGTCTGTAATGCGCTATCCTATCCTAATGCAGAATCTACAAAATTCTGACATCATGCATATGAGAGTCTAAAGTCACACCTTCTCTATGCATCATTCTCCTCGGAGTGATCATCAGGACTGGGGGGCATCCATGATCTTAATATTGTAGCACAACAGACGCGCTGTCAACCAGGTGACCTCACATCCCATCTGCTCTATCATCTGAGCATTGAAACTCTGCTCCTGTCGCTCCAACTGCCTACTCATCTGCAAACATGAGCATATAGGCATATAAGGCATGCATCCAAGCATTTCCATGCACTTGCATTTATAACAAGTACTCACCACAAATACGAAACACACATCGTGGAACGCATGCCGTATGTAGCAATTTTTGCTAACATGCACCTGACACTATGCATCTTTGCTATTATGCGCCCAGGTCCTATTAAGATGCACATGAAGAATTAGGCCTCTGGCAAAAATTTTAGAATTTTACCCAGACTTATGCGCCTAGGTTCCATGTAGCGTGTGAAAAATCCAGAAAAGCAGTCAGAATGCAGCAGACTGATACTCAAAAATTTAGGTATTTTCCCTGGACCATTTCAATACCAATTTCACTGATGAATTATTTTACTATGTCTGGTAAAGACAGGAAATTGATCCAATAGACGATCAAAAGCAGTCAAGCCTTTGACTTCTGGTCAAGCCATTGACCAAATAGTGTTGCATTCCGACAGAGGGTCCCAAATGCAGGCTTTGGAGACAGACAACACTTATTTGATAGCGCGAGAACAAGATCTGATGGTTGATCATCCAGACCCAGCAGAAGGTCACCTCTGGTTTCGCTATAGGACTGCCCGATCCAGTAGAGATCACCAAGTCAAGTCCTTGATAACTAAATCCTAACACATAGGCATCTGAATGCTGACTTCAGATGAATTACTCGCAAGGAAGCCATCAGTCTCGCAGTGACCACCAGTCAACCTTGACTGGAATAGCCTGAACGTTGGGCCCCCAGTAATGAAGCTGGGGTACTTATACTGGTCAAAACCATTGACTAGAAATACCAGAGACCCAACAGAGGATCCTGAAAGCCGTTTCAGAGATATCTGACATTTATAGATGGTTCGAGAATCGACTCAGCAGATGGTCACCCGGGTCCTGTAGTTGACCCCATGATCCAGCAGTGATCGCAGAACCAAGCCTTTGGTCCTTAAATCCTAACGCATAGGCATCTGGATGCTAACTCTAGATAAATAACTTGCAGCATTACCATCAGCCCCGTCGGGGACATTGATCAACCTTGGTCATCTAGCCCGAGCACCGGGCTCCCATTAGCAGAATTAGGATTATCAGGTCAACATTGATCTTCTCACCCAACCACCGGGCTCCCAGTGACAGAATTGGGATCCAAGCCTCAACGCAAGCATCTCTGCAAGTCAGGTACGCTTCCTACTCCCTATGAAAAGTCATGTTATGATCAGATCGCATTTTGATGACTTATGCACGTGTCGCCTCAAAATGATTCTGATCAGGGGGTAAATTGTTGACCCTGACTTTTCCCCATTGTGCATATTTGGACTTCTGTTGATTCGGCTCAGTCTTAGTCCCCGTATCGACCTCGATTATGCACATAGGCCTCTGTAGGCTTCCCTTGGGTACTCTGATGTATAGAATACATCAGAGCTGGTGGGGCCCACTAAGGCGCGTGGTAGGGCCCACCACCATCATTTCTCTATTCTGAGTGTTCTGTACATGCAGAACACCCTTCACTATTGCCTATGCAAGGCAAAATACTTGAAATGCAAAATATCGCATTTAGGGCATTTAGCACTATTTACCATGAATAGTGCATCGATGGGACCCACTACCTTTACTAGCTATTCTGGATGCTCTGTGCACATAGAGCATGCCTTATTACTGCCTATGCAAGGCAGGGCTTGTAGAATGCAAAATGTTGCATTTTGGGCTCGAGACACTATTCATTATGAATAGTACACATGTGGGGTCCACTACTTTCATCGGCCTATTCTGTGTATTCTGTACTTACAAAATACATTTTCCAATAGCCTTACGTAAGGCACAACACTTGGCATCCCGAATGCCAATTTCAAGGCCCACTACGCTGTAGGGCCCACCAAAAGCACTTTTAGGCCCCGCCACCCATTTTGCCCATTTTAAGTGTTTTGTACACACAGAACACATTTTCATTGATGCCTACGCAAGGCACGATGTATGGCAGGCTAAATGCCTCATTTTGGCCACACGGCACAATGGTCCCAAAATGGGCCCATTAAAGGAACTCGTTGTTCGGGGCTGAATTTGGCAAAATTCAAAACTGCAAAGTGACTCTGAATGTCGATTACATCTCAGTTGATATGTGACATGCATTACATTTCATCCATACGAGGTGAAATACATGAATTTGGTGTATAGCACTATGCACGTAGCATATAGGAAAATAAGGCTAGCTAAGGTGCCCACTTCAGCCACGTCTTACGACTTGTTTCGGTATTGGAATGGCTTCATTCAAGCTTCCATTCCTAAGAGTAAGTTGCAGACATGAATTTCACATATTCATTTACCATTTGGGCACACCGTTTGCCCCCCGTTTGGTCTGTCCAAAATAGCTGCTCGTAACAGATTTCTGGGACACCCTGCATAGGCTATCCCCGGTGCCCACTTCGGGCACGTATTGTGACTTGTTCCGGTATCGGAATAGCTTCATTCAAGCTTCCATTCCCAAGAGTAAGTTGCAGACATGAATTTCACATATTCATTTACCATTTGGCCGCACCATTTGCCCCCCGTTTGGTCCGTCCAAAATGGTTGCTCGTAACAGATTTTTGGGATAGCCTGCGCAGATTATCCCTACTGCCCACTTCGAGCATGTATTGTGACTTGTTACGATATCGAAATGGCATTATTCAAGCTTCCATTCAAAGAGTAAGTTGCGAACATGAATTTTGCATATTCATTTGCCATTTGGGCCCACTTTTTGGGGGGCGGGGCCCCCCCGGCGGGGGGGGCCCGGGACGGGGCGAGGGGGGGAGGACCGGGCTGGGAGGGGGGGCGCGGGGAGGGGCGCGCACGGGGGGGCGGGGCTGGGCGGGTAAGGGTG
>CANYBF010779548.1:0-30885 GCA_948192965.1 Dalechampia spathulata
GATGAAAATATTATATAAATAATATTTTAAATAAGTATATAATACTTAAATGTCAAATATTAATTTAAAATTATAAAAAATATTACTATGATAAAAAATTTGAAAAAATGAAATATAAAATTATTACCAAATGACGGGTCAAAAAAATTGTACTAACGTGTAGCGCACGTTATGAAACTCTAATATATATAATACATGGAATTGAATTTGAAACTGAGGAGAAAGTTTTGCACTGACGTAAGGATACATTTTGTAATTTTATATTGTTAAAAATTCAAATTATGAATTATATAACAAGCAAAATTATCAATTTGATATTTATTGTTATACTTTATTTTCAATCTTTGTTTTTATCTATAATTTTATATAAATAAAGTATTTTAATGATATTTTTATTGTATAAACTGTGTTAATTAAATAAAAATAAAAATTTAAATTGAATAAATAAAAATATAAAAAAATTCCAAGGAGCAAATTTATAGTTTATTTCCTTGGTGGCATCTGGGTTGATTAATTATAAAGGATAACAGCTTAAAATTTAGGGACCGACTAATGAAATTTACCGAATAAACCCGCTGGGATCAAATTGCAAATCCCGCTCTGTGAAAATCCTGAAGTTCCTTCCTGCCATCAAGCTTCTCTACCTATCCCGACAACTCGAATCAACTGTATACCTCTTCAAATCTCTTAATTTCTGTCCGAAAGAATTCTAAGGCGCTTACTATTTGTTTGTTTTCTAAAGGAATGGGCAAAAACGTCGTTTCTGATGAAGAAGGTAAACATGTAAACCCTAAATTTCTCTTTTTACTAGACTTGAATCCTCTTCCAATTTTCATTATTGCTCATTTTCTAAATTTTGAATTCATTTTTTTTGTATGTTTGTTCCAGATGAGGTGGAATACGACGACGAAGAAAGAGAACCTGCGGACGCTGATCCCGTAGACGAAGATGACGAGGAAGACGGTAAGATGGTTGCGATTTTAGGATTTTTTTTGTTTTTCTTTACATGTTGGATGCTTTATGTTTGATTTGATTGTTTGCTTGATGAGTTTGGTAGGGATTGTGGTTGCATGATCGGAAATTTGAGTTTCTGTTTGATATTACTTGTTTCTGCTCTAGTAAGTATTTATATGTACGTGTATGTAATAAGTCCTATGGTTTTGTAGAAGAAGGGCAAGATGAATATGAGAAAGATGATTTCATAGTGGATGATATTGAAGAAGAAGAAGAGGAAGAAGAAGTTGATGAAGAAGAGGATAGAGATGAAGAAAGACACAGGAAAAAAAAGAGGAAGAAGAAGAGGTTTTTTGGTTTTATTTCATTTTAATTTGTTGTTTTTTTACTCCTAGCATGAAACTTCTTGATAGGCTATTCAAATGCATGTGCCATTATATAAGGGGGGCTGTTTGTTTGTAATAATGCTAGAGAATCTGTGGACGTCCTTGATGAAGACGATTATGAGCTTCTTCGAGACAACAATGCTTTCCACCACCGGCCAAAGGTTGGCACATGTGGTTAATCTTCTCTTTTTGATGTTGCTGCGTAATTTGTTTTCTTTTACTACTAATCAGGATGGTTTCTCTTCTTGAAATTTTATCAGGATAGCAAAAAGTTTAAGCGGTTGAAAAAAGCTCAGAGGGATCCTGATGTGGAGCACTTTGGGTTTTCTGATGAGGAGTTTGATGGAAGTGGTAAGGGTGGCCGAACAGCAGAGGAGCAACTCAAGCGCACCTTATTTGGTGATGATGAAGGTGCACGCAAGTAACTCATAGTCATTCACTAATATCATCTTTTTGGTTCGTGGGTTAACAATATATCTATGTTATACAGGAGTGCCTCTTGATGAGGATATTGCTGAAGAGGAAGAGCAACAAGAAGAAGAAGTGGATGCAGACATTGGTGAGGAGGATGAGATGGCAGACTTTATTGTGGATGAAGAAGAAGTGGATGAGAATGGAGCTCCAATTAGGTAGACTTTCATGGTTTGTATTGAATGTTTGCTCTATTATACATGGCATGTATCATTATTAATGTGCTGATGATGTAGACAAAAGAAGCTCAAGAGGAAGAAATCTAGGCAGGCACCAGGAGTTTCATCATCTTCTTTGCAAGAAGCTCATGAACTGTTTGGCGATGTGGACGACTTACTCCAACGTCGCAAACAAGAATTGGAATCTACTGAATGGAAGGAAACAAGATTAGATAAGGAATTTGAACCAACTATACTTTCTGAGAAATACATGACTGAGAAAGATGAGCAGATTCGGGTGACTGATAGTCCAGAAAGAATGCAGGTTTTTTGAAATGTCTATTTCTGCTAATTCACTTCTGTTCCTGGTTGCTTTTATCCTTGATCATTTTGCTTTAGATTGCATTTGTTTCCCTTCTCATGTTTATTTTGGCAGATTTCTGAAGAAAGCACTGGTCCTCCTCCAACAGATGAAATGAGCATAACAGCTGAGAGCAACTGGATATTAAATCAACTTGCAAATGGTACAATACCTTTCTTTCGCAAGAAAGGAGATGAGTTGAATGAAGCAGCTCAGGATGTGCCTTTAGATAGGGATGACATAAGCCGATTTTTGGAATTGAACCATGTGCAGAAATTAGATGTTAGTATTTTCTGATTTACATTGAAACTCTATTTATCTTTTAGCCTATTTACTCTTAGCTAATGTTTTTTTTTTGTTGTTTCTTTCTGTTTCTTAGATCCCATTCATTGCTATGTACCGAAAGGAGGAGTGTTTAAGCCTTTTGAAGGATCCTGAGCAACATGAATTTGATGATGAGAATCATTATAAATCTGATAGAAAACTGATACTCAAATGGCACAAAGTAATGGACTTGTGGTTTAACTTGGATCTTTGTTTTACCTCTAATGAAGCTCACATAGTAAGTATAATAGTGAACATTTTGGATTTAACCAACTATTTGTGTTCATTCTAGGTGCTTTGGGCAATTCAGGACTTGGATAGGAAGTGGTTACTTCTTCAAAAACGAAAAAATGCTCTCAATTTGTACTACAATAAACGTTTTGAAGAAGAAGCTCGCCGTATATATGATGAGACTAGACTCAATTTAAATCAGCAGCTTTTTAAATCAATTATGAAATCACTTGAGGCTGCAGAATCAGAGAGAGAGGTTGACGATGTTGATGCTAAGTTTAACTTGCACTTTCCTCCAGGTGAGGTCGGTGTTGATGAGGGACAATATAAGAGGCCTAAAAGGAAATCACTTTATAGTATTTGCAGTAAGGCTGGGTTATGGGAGGTTGCAAACAAGTTTGGGTTTAGTGCTGAGCAACTTGGAATGGCTTTGCACTTGATCAAAGTGGTGAGTTTGCATAAATTCTGGCTCTAATTGTGATTTTCTGGAGATGTGACTTCCTTGTTTCATTGAATTTTAGGGTGACTTTTTGGAGAATGCTAAGGAAACACCAGAGGAGATGGCTTCGAACTTTACGTGTGCAATGTTTGAAACTCCCCAAGCAGTTCTTAAAGGGGCCAGGCATATGGTATGAACTAGTGTCGCTTTTCTAATATGATTAATTGTTTTGCTGCTTGATGCCTGTCCATTGGATCTAGTCTTGATGCCTTTTTCCTTTTCTTTCTTATTTAATTTTTGGTTGCTACTTCCAGGCTGCAGTTGAGATAAGTTGTGAGCCAAGTATCAGGAAACATGTCCGTGCTACATATATGGAAAACGCTGTTGTGTCCACAAGTCCAACGCCAGATGGAAATGTGGCAATTGATGCTTTTCATCAGTTTGCAAGTGTAAAGTGGCTGCGTGAAAAACCAATAAATAAGTTTGAGGATGCTCAATGGCTGCTTGTCCAAAAGGCTGGAGAGGAGAAGCTTTTACAAGTGACATTTAAGCTTCCAGAAAGAATAATGACCAAGTTGAACAGTGATTTCAAAGAACATTACCTTAGTGATGGTGTTAGTAAATCTGCTCAACTTTGGAATGAGCAGAGGAGTTTGATACTGGAGGATGCACTGAATAATTTTCTCTTACCTTCAATGGAGAAAGAAGCACGATCCCTGTTGAATAGCAGAGCTAAAAGCTGGTTGCTTTGGGAATATGGAAATGTCTTGTGGAATAAAGTTGCGGTAGGTCCATATCAGAGGAAAGAAAATGATGTTACCTCAGATGACGAAGCTGCTCCAAGGGTCATGGCCTGTTGTTGGGGCCCTGGAAAGCCAGCCACCACCTTTGTGATGTTAGATTCATCAGGGGAGGTGCTAGATGTGCTTTATGCTGGTTCCTTGACTGTGAAATCTTCAAACAATATTGATCAACAGCAAAAGAAACGTGATCAACAACTTGTTTTAAAGTTCATGACTGAACATCAGCCACATGTTGTCGTTCTAGGAGCTGTGAATTTATCTTGTACAAAGCTTAAAGATGATATTTATGAGGTAAGTATTGCAGAAATTGAATCCATTGTTGATATAAAATTTTCATTTTGGCCAATACTCCATGATATCATGTTAATGGAATAGGTTTGAGCTTTTTCTTTTTCTTTTTTTCCTTTTTCTTTAATTTCTGCTTTTAAATATTTAAAACAAGAGTTATATGTGCCATGCTTTGTTATTATCATTGAATGGGAAAGATATAGAAAAATGGGTCTCGGGGGCCAACCCTATACAAAATTATGCATATACATCTATGCACGCAGTCTATAAATAATATATATAGATATTAACATAAGGTTAAATAGTCAGACGAGAGAATATTTGTGGGAACAAAAATGAACTTCGATTGTTGCTTTTTGCAGAGTATAATTTAACAATATCCCAACTAAAGCATCCCTGTCCTTGAACTTGTGTTCTGTAAAGTCTTTACATATTTCATCTTTACTAGGTCTTTCATACAATCTGGTTGGCGGAGCTAATTTTTTTGTTTGCATTGCTTAAAAGTGTTTAATTTTGTTTCTTTTTTATGCCACCTTTTCAGATCATTTTTAAGATGGTGGAGGAAAATCCTAGAGATGTTGGACATGAGATGGATGAGCTGAGCATTGTGTATGGTGATGAGGCCTTGCCTCGACTTTATGAAAATTCTCGGATTTCATCTGACCAACTACCTGGGCAGCCAGGTGTTTTTCTCTGCTGCCTTTCTATTTTTCATTATTTTCTCTATGTTTGTGGAAACCCATTATAACTGGTAATGTGCTCCTCATATATCTATCAGGCATTGTTCGTCGAGCTGTTGCTGTTGGCCGCTATCTACAAAATCCGTTAGCAATGGTTGCAACGCTTTGTGGACCAGCAAGAGAAATTTTGTCTTGGAAACTCAACCACTTTGAAAATTTTCTCAACTCTGATGAGAAATATGCAATGATTGAACAGATTATGGTAGATGTAACAAACCAGGTGGGTCTTGACGTTAACATGGCTACTAGCCATGAATGGTTATTTGCCCCGTTGCAGTTCATTTCTGGGCTTGGGCCTAGAAAGGCAGCATCCTTGCAGAGGTCTTTGGTAAGAGCTGGAGCTATTTTCACTCGGAAAGATTTTGTGACTGTTCATGGACTTGGTAAAAAGGTGTTTGTAAATGCAGTTGGCTTTCTGCGTGTCCGACGTAGTGGGCTGGCTGCTAGCAGCAGCCAATTCATTGATTTATTGGATGATACAAGGATACATCCAGAATCCTACGGTCTAGCACAGGAGATGGCCAAAGATGTTTATGAGATGGACAATGGTGAAGCAAACGATGATGATGAGGCACTGGAAATGGCAATAGAGCATGTGAGAGACCGGCCTAATTTACTGAAATCTCTTGATCTTGATGAGTACCTTCAGGATAAGAAGCGTGAGAACAAAAAGGAGACTTTCAAGGATATAAAGGAGGAACTGATACAGGGTTTCCAGGACTGGCGTACACAGTATAAAGAACCAACACAGGATGAGGAATTTTTTATGATTTCAGGTGAAACAGAAGATACCCTAGCTGAAGGGAGAATCATACAGGCCACTGTTCGCAGAGTGCAGGGTGGGAAGGCAATTTGTGTACTGGAATCGGGATTGACTGGGATGCTTTCGAAGGAAGACTATGCAGATGATTGGAGGGATATACCTGAGTTGGCTGACAGGCTGCAGGAAGGCACAATACTCACTTGCAAGATCAGATCAATCCAAAAGAATAGATATCAGGTGTTCCTAGTTTGTAAGGAGAGTGAGATGAGGAGTAATAGACATCAGCATGTTCGCATTTTAGATCCATATTACCATGAAGATAGAAGCAATGTGCAGAGTGCACAAGAAAAGGCTCGTAAAGAGAAGGAGCTTGCCAAGAAACACTTTAAACCTAGGATGATAGTTCATCCTCGTTTCCAGAATATAACAGCTGATGAAGCAATGGAGGTATGTTTACATTTCATAACCTTAGTTTGTATTACATGTTACTTGCTAGCTGGATGGAGTGCACATATTTCCAGATCATCTATGTTTATACAATTCAAAGATAGATTATGAAAACAGTGAAAATGGTTCTTGTTTTCTAGATGCACCCCCTAAGTGTCTTTCTTCTTCCCATATTTTCTGAAGGTTCAGATTTTGAAAGTAGAATTATTTTTTGTAACAGACCTTTTATAAAAATTGTGAATAAATTGAATTAAGAGGTTGTTTAAAATTTCAAATTGTGTATGCATTTACTGTTTAGCAGGTGCCCTTGATTCTTTATGCAGGGTCTTGCATCCTGTTTGTGACATACATTGCATGTGTAAATTTTGTCATGTAGAATTGTGTATGCATATTGACATCCTGTATTGAACAAATGAATTGATAGTGTAACTATTTGTAAGTGAATTCTATGTAAAATTCAAGTGTAGATATCATTCTTTTGAGAGGATTTCAAATAGTTGAATTCTTGTCATGGTTACCTTCATTTAAAATGTTTCTTTTAATTTGTGTTGTTTTCTTTTAAATTAAGGGGATAGAACTTTTGTATCAACAAGCCCTATTCAACATAAAAAATGACTAGATAAAATACAATTGTGTTCTTAGAAATTAGAATTTCCAAATGCATTGTTATAGGAATGATGTGACTTGAAACTCGATTAGCTTACTGAACATAAAACAATAGTGTGAAGGGAGTAGGATGGAGAGAAGAGAAAGAATATAGGACATTTGAAAAGGATAATGACTAAGAGAGTATGGGGGAATTAAAGAGAAACAGGAAAGGCAAGGAAAAGAGGAATCGGAGATAAGTTGGGGAGAGAAATTGGATCAAAATCATGTGCGTTGTTGAGTGTAAAGTTTGTTCGTCTATTTTTGTTTGAATATGTTTGAAACCTCGACTTTTTTTTATGGAATTTGGTTTGGTTTATAGTCTATAAAATGCAATTGATCTTGTGGAATTAAATGAACAACTTCATTGTTGTCTTCATTTTTTCTAAACAGGAGCATTTGGCATTGAGATTGATATTGCTTCTTTTTTTTTTTTTTTTTTGAAAAGAAAGGTATCTTGATTTTGTCCTGCTTTTTAATTGTTTGGAATTTTGGCTTAAAAATTTTACATCTACTACAATAAAATTGCTAAATGCTTTTTTGAAAATTCAAGGTGGTTTTTCCTTAATAGCGAGTAGTACAACGGTTTCAACAAACTCTTGTTCTAGAGTATTAATTGATCTGTTTCTGCAGCTGGTTAAATTAATTCATTTAAAATTTTACAGCTAATTAATCTGGTTAACTTCATCATGAAATTTTAGTATTTGATTTTGGTATATTCATCTCTGTTTTTGGAAAATCCGCAAGTTGTCTATGTACAATTGATTATTTGTGTGAGATTCCATCGTTGTTGTTACCTTTTGCAGCTTTTATCTGATAAGGATCCTGGGGAAAGTATCATTCGTCCTAGTTCTCGTGGGCCTTCTTATTTAACTCTAACTCTCAAGATTTATGATGGGGTTTTTGCTCATAAAGACATAGTTGAAGGTGGAAAGGAGCACAAGGACATTACAAGTCTGCTTCGCATTGGGAAGACACTGAAAATTGGGGACGATACTTTTGAAGATTTGGATGAGGTTAGTCTTGAGCATTACAATTTTTTTGGGTGAAAGGTCTGTAATTTTTCCCTGTTTTAGTTTATTTAAATTGCTGTAAGTATAATATTGTGTTGACTGCTGTTTAAATGCAGGTAATGGACCGCTATGTTGATCCCTTGGTAGCTCATCTAAAGTCAATGTTAAGTTATCGCAAGTTTAGAAGGGGCTCCAAAGCAGAAGTTGACGAGCAACTCAGAATTGAGAAGGCGGATTACCCTACAAGGATAGTTTATGCTTTTGGCATTTCTCACGAGTATCCTGGGACATTCATTTTGACTTACATTAGGAGCACAAACCCACATCATGAATATGTTGGTCTATATCCTAAGGGATTCAAGTTTCGAAAAAGGATGTTTGAGGAAATTGATCGGCTAGTGGCATATTTTCAAAGGCATATTGATGATCCTATGCATGAATCGGCACCATCAATTAGATCAGTTGCTGCCATGGTACCAATGCGAAGCCCTGCAACTGGTGGATCTTCTGCCCAATCTATGGGTGGTGGTTGGGGTGGTTCTATGAATGATGGTGGCTGGAGAGATAGGTCTTCTGTGCAAGGTTCTAGAGCAGGTACTCACATGCTATAAAGTCCCGTATTGCCTCGAACACGTCCACACCCACTCTTTAGCCTTACCTGTTTTATTTTTCATCCTGGTGCCTTTATTTTGATTCAGGGTCTCATGAACATCGTAGCCATCATTGTCATTGGTGCCAACCTGAGAACTCCATGTTGCAGCCTCATGTTGAGCCATGAGCTGTCCTCTTATGGGTTGAAATCGGAAATATAAAAACATGGTGGAAATATTGTAGTTTAGGTGAATGAATCAATAACTATAGTTATTGTTAAAAAAAAAAAAAAAAATCAATACGTATGGTTATTTCTACTTTCTGACTTGAGTTCGGCCGATCAATTTTTGCTTATAACTGAAGCCCAAGAAGTCATCTAGGTTTCTGAACTTAGCATGGGCTACTACAGTAAAAGCCATCCATCCATTTCATTGTCATACTAGATTGCACTATTTAGTTTCTCTCTTCAAGATAAAACTTCAACCAGCATTTAGCATGATATTATATGTATGTAAGAACTTGATAGCTATTTTGTTCTTATTTCTGCATAGAAATTTCCGTGCATCTGCAATTTCTTCATTTTTCTTTAAAATATTTCGTTTTCTGTAATTTGCCTGGTCTTGATCGGAACGTGCACTCAAGTCTTCCGCTTAAGAAAACAGTGCAAAAGTTTTTATGGTGCCATATTTGTTTAAATGGTGCAAAATGCCCATGAAATTTTTCTTGTCAAGATCTGCCTTTTATGATAAATGTTTCAAATGAAGCGACCTCTCTCTCTCTCTCTCTCTCTCTCTTGCAAGTTGTTGCTAACTTACCCTTCCCGTTTGTAACTTCATTAATATTATATTCTTTACAGGTCGTAATGATTATAGAAATGGCAGTAATCGAGATGGTCATCAAAGTGGAATACCAAGGCCATATGGTGTTCGAGGACATGGTCGTGGCTCTCATAATAGAGTAAGTAGCAGTAGCGTTGAGAAACCGACTTCCTCTGGTTATGACAATTCTACATGGGACTCGGGCCCTAAGGAGAGCGATGGAGGTATGGCCAATTTTCCCGGTTCAAAAGTCCAGAACACCCCTGGCAGGGAAGCTTTCCCCGGTGGCTGGGGAACCAGTAGTGGTGGCAGTGGTGGTAATTGGGGCCAAAGAAGTAGTAGTTTCAATAGAGGTTCTTCAGTCACTAGGTAACAGTGGGCGGTCTTCGAGGCTGACTGGGTGAAGCTGACGACCATCACTTTCTTTTCCCCCATCATTGGCTGGAAGCTGGTTATCAATGGATGAAACTAACGGCCGTAATTGCGGGGATGTCAGAGCCAAAAGCAGTGTGCTTTCCTGGCCTAGTTAACTTTGTGGCCGATGGAAGTGTGGTTCAATTAGGAATTTTAGAAATATAGTGATGGCAATTGCATGGTGAATGTGTATAAACTTGTCTTAGACTTGCAGGTGCATCTGGGGTGTATTTTTTTTCTCTTTCCGAATGAGCACATAAAAGCTCCCTCTTTAGACGGAAACCAATATGAGAAGAGTCATTGTTATAACCGAACCATTATAGCAGGAATTAAATTCATAACATCCAATTCAACATGCCATATGCCAAAGTTGACAGCTGCTTGATCCTAAACTCTGTCCTTCTCTGTGCCTCTGCCACTTGCGGATCAAGAATCCTTTGCATTGCTCCTGCTTCTGACGTATCCAATAAATGATTTTTGATTTAATTTTGAAATGAAGTATTGTTACCCTTAAATATCAAAATTCAAACTTTTACAATAAATTTGTCAAAAATTGAAAGATCTAGGTTTTTGTTTTATCTTTTAGTAATCTATATTTAGAAATAAAATTACTTATAGGAATTCATATGGTAATACGTACCAGTTAAATGGACAATTAGTTATATGATTTTTCCTCGCTTAATTCCTTTCCCGACATACGGTTGGCGAACCACGCACCACGCGGAGTTTTGGATAAAGCATAAGCATTTATAGGTTGTCTTTTTCCCCCTTCTCCTGTAAAGTCTTTTTAGTCTTTAGGGTTTCCACTGTTCACTCTCACACTGTTAGATCCAGACACTCTCTTTCGATTCTCTTCAGGTAAAAAAATTCTATATATTCTCCGATTGCTTCAACCGTGACCTGTTTTCATTGACTTTATTCTGTGATTGATTGATGATAGCTTTGATTGCGAAATTATTTTTGATCATCGATTGAGATATAATTGAGTGATTTTCATTATTTTTTATTTTATTTTGACCATCAAATGAAAAATTTAGTTTTCAAAAAAAAAAAAAGATAAACGATTTATTGATTTCGATTATATCTAGTTTATTTTGTTTCCTTTTTTATTTGATTTCTCTGAGAATCTAGTATTTGGATTCAACTGTATGATCCTTGTGGCTGTCCTCTGGTTCTCCTTTTCTTTTTTTTCCTGGTTCTCCTTTTTTTTTTTTTTTCCTAAACTCCATTTGCTTATAATTTGCTCTTGACTGATTAAGTTTAATCGGGAGGAAAGAAATTGCTGCTGTAAAAAAAAAGTACTCATGGCTTCAGGTATTTGATTCAGATTGTTGAAGTTGACTTTTTTTAATATGGATCTCACTCATAGTTTATTAGCTTCATCCTTGCAATTGAGTGTCGGTCATCAAATATTAACACGAAAATGACCTTTTCTCTTTTATCATGTCTTGCCATTGGCTTTCCATTTATTTTGTGGTTTGATTACTAAAGATGACTTCTTTTTCATATTTTCAGTTCAAAACTTAACATTTTTCAGAAGTTCGTATCTAGTCATTTAATAATGTACTCGTGTTTTTCAAGTTTTAACAAAAATAACAATGAAGAATAGAATGCGCTGTCAGTTTGAGAAATTAAGCAAAAAAGTGGGTTTTGCATTATAGATAATTACCTAAGATTTAGTTTAATCTTACGTGTAACCACCATTCATCAACCTCTGCAACTCTCTGCTCCTGTCCACCATCTGTAGCACTGCTGGCTGCAACATAACCACCTTCTCCACCTTCCAAATTGATCACTAATCTTAATCAATATTTAGATGGTGGTAAAGAATGATAAACTTCCTGGTTTTGTTTTAGATTTTCTTTTGGACACTTCAATATGCAATCAAAGAACCTACTTGCTTTCTGTTTGAGACTATTTTTCTTCCTGGTCATTTGAAATTTACCCTTTTATTCTTTGTGGTGTACTTATAGCATGATTACAAGTACCATGAGATAAATGACCAGATTGGTGTTTTAAGGCTCAAACATGACATTTAAAGATCTTGTCAACTCAGGTCACTTTGAGCCATTGAGTTCATGCTATCCCAATGAACTACCAAGCAATCATGCTTACATGTTTTACTTGTCCGGTCAATTTAAACATTATTGACCTTTATTTTTCAGTTGAGTCCCTCCCTCCTTATCATGTCAGCAAGAGAAAAGGGGAAAAGTGATGGTAAGTAACGTGATTGGAAATCCGAGAGACGTGTGAGCTTAAGCCCCCACCTTGAGTTTACATGCCTTGATTTGAGCAAAAATATCTCAATCTGGGAAAAACTCCCTAATTACTCCCTGAAAGTTTGCCAAGCGATGAATCCCTTACATGTGCTCGTGTTTCTTGAACATTCAACCCTTTGATGAAATCCTCTACAGATGCTACTCGAGTCCAATTTGGTTCCATTAGACTATTGAGGAATTCTGTTTGAATTGTCAGTTCACTTTGCCCCTTCTGGCTTCTTGTGTTGTTTCCTTAAACTGTACTGAGCATGGGCTGTTTCAGGAAAGAGCGCCAATTGTTTTTATATTTTCTTGAGCAAAAGGTCAATCTCCTGTACGTTAGCTGCATTTCCAACTCAAATGCATGTCGTTAGGAGTAAATGTTTTTGTCTCCCTCCTTTCTAGATCTTATGCGCAAATTAGTGGATTCCAAGCATGTTCACATTAACTTTTTGAGTTCTGAGGTATATTATTTTTTCATGTAAACATTGGCTCCAAAAAAGTGTTTGTTATGCGAAGGCATGCATTTTCTTTTGTCTCTGCCATCACCTTATTCATCAAAAGCTGTTTGCAATTATTGCAGATGAATTCCATTATAGCTCCCGTGGACTGTGGAATTTAACTATGATTTAAATGCATCATCTCATTATCCAGTGTATGAGCTGCTTTTGAACAAATTGATAATTAACTGGATTTTGCTTCTTTATTTTTATTAATTCAGGAAATTAATTAATACCGGTGGACTTTTTTTCAATTATTTCTACTTATTTGAATATTATTTATTAACAAGGAGTGTATGTAACGGTGATTTGCAGATTGTTTTTGCTGCGTCCTTGATTATTGTTCAATGCCCGAGTTCTGGTGACAAGAGTTGGGTTCAGTATTTGAGAGTCTGGAGGGAGGAGAAGAGAGAATGTCTAGTGGCAGAAATACCCACTGGTGTTACAGGTGCAGGCGGCCTGTACGTCTGCGTGGAAGAGATGCAGTTTGCCTCTATTGTAGTGGAGGATTTGTGCAAGAACTTGATGATATGGGGCAATTCAGTCCATTCGATTTCTTTGGATTGGGCAGCGATGATGACCGTGACCAAAGATATGGGCTTATGGAAGCTTTCTCAGCTCTTATGAGGCATCATCGTCTGGCGGACAGAAGCCATGACACCAGAGTGAGATTTGACTCGGTTTCTGAACCTGGTTCGGGCTTTGGCCCCTTGCTGATTTTTGGTGGCCAAATTCCTTTGAGGTTGTCAGGGAATGGTGGGTTTGAAGCACTGTTTCCAGGGGCCCCTGGATTTGCCCTTTCAAGAGGGAATACGGGTGATTATTTTATAGGCCCTGGACTTGAAGAATTATTCGAACAACTTTCTGCTAATGATCGACGAGGTCCTCCCCCAGCGTCTAGATCATCAATCGATGCAATGCCTACCATCAAGATCACGCAGAGGCATCTTCGTTCTGATTCCCACTGTCCAGTGTGCAAAGACAAATTTGAGTTGGGAAGTGAAGCAAGGCAGATGCCATGTAACCACTTGTACCATTCAGATTGCATAGTCCCATGGCTAGTCCAGCATAACTCATGCCCTGTTTGTCGTCAGGAACTGACATCACAAGGATCGAGTGGCAGCAGTAGTTACCAAACCTCGACTTCTCGAAGTGGAAACAACCATCACACTGGACGAGAGAATGGAAATGGAAGAGAGAGCGGAAGGCGGAATCCATTGTCTTTCTTGTGGCCATTCCGCTCATCTAGCTCGAGCTCTAACCATGACGGGTCTAATGGAAGCAGTTCACCAAATGTACATGAAAATAACCATCAGATGGGGTACTCAGGATGGCCTTTTGATTAGGATTTGAAACTGGCTAAAGAAATAAAAGAAAAAGGTGGCAATTCCACTCCTTCTGTTATCATAAAATGGTGCCTCTATTGCTTGAGCAATTAAATTGGTTGGAGCGAGTGGTTTGAGACCTTAAATGTCTACAAGTGTGGAGTCTGTTGTTTAAAGTAATGGAGTCTTTTTGGTGTCTACTTCTGCAGCTTTATATTTGTAAATGACATTTCTTGACTGTAATATTTCTGCTTGTGAATGCATGAAACATATAACCTTATTTGGCCCTCGATGCCAACTTCAACTTCTTTCATACTCCCCGCCTTATGTTGCCTGCTACGCTTTGGGCAAGCCTCAATTTATAAACAACAAATCTGTATAAACATGTAATTAAGCATAGTTTGGTTGCATTTTATAAATACATAAATGAAGGTTTTATAATACCAAGAAATACTATAATGAATTTTAGATATTCAAATTCACCTAATTATTATAATCAAATATCATTTCTCCTAAACCCCAATATATATTTATATTTAATCTATCGTTCGAAATAATAAATCGTTCATAATCTAATTCAAAAGTCGGACCTTTTTTCCCCTTCTTGTGTAGGTGACTCGGTGACTTAAAGATAGTTCACAGAGGAGCACAAGGGCTCTCTTCCCGTCGTTTGCCTTCTCGGTCCTCTCCTTCTCTGTCTTCATAATCAAAATCGCAAGTTGCAAACACTGGCGAGTTCCTTAGGACTTGATAAGAGAAGAAAACCCGATTCTTCTCCCTCTCCTTCCCGAAAAATTCAAGAATAAATACCCACCAAAAAGACAAGTTGGCAGCTATCGTCACCGTTACCCAGACAATGGGCGAGGAATTGCTTCAAAAGCCTTTAGTTTATTATAATAATAATGCTAGTGACATTGAATCTGCTGCCCAAAATGTTGTTCTGCATGAACAAGTATGATTCTTGCATTTATCTTTCGTTATCATGGTTCAATCAATTTCTTCAAGGGTTCTGATGTTTATTACTTGTGGGTATGTTCTGGACAGGAAATTGAAACCCAAAGAATCATAAGAGGTCAAAGGTTAGTGATTATTGTCTTTTGCTGAACCACTCTGATTAGTTAAAGATTAAAAATCTGTTTGGTATTCGTTCCATACACGGAGAAACCGATTTTTTGACTGGAAACGCATCTGATTGCTTCTAAAAGTGATGTTCATGAACGTTATTAAGTTACGCAAAATGTTATTATTAATTCTAACCAGTAAAGAAAACAGGAATTCCATGCTTCAAAATAGTTGTTTGAGATGGATGCAAATGATTTTAAGACATTGTTTTTAATGAATTTTGGGAGCCAGATGAATAACATACAAATATAAAAAAAAGAACACTAAAGCATATGCATTCTATTTACTAATGGATACCTTACAGACCCTAAAGTTTTCTATTTTTCTTTTTCGGGTTAGAGAAGCAGCAGTATTAGGTGGACTTTCAAAGGATGATAGAGATATTTTTGATGAACGGCGTGATCCCAATGTTTTAAAGGTTTGGGGTTAGCTTCTGTTAATTCTTCTTGTTTATTGTGGTCACATTTTTGAGTTTCGCTTTATCAACATAAAACGTTGTTGCAGGAACATCTCCTGCGGATGACCACTGAACATCGTGCAGAAATGGCATCAAAGCATGGAAAACCTGTTTCTGTTGCGGACCAAGGTTGCTATATATTATCTTCTTGTCTTTATTCTGTCCATTACACTGTCAAATCTTTTCTCCCAAGTGAATGTGAAGACTTGAATGTCTTGGCAATTTAAGGAGTTTGCACTTCTACAAAATTTAGCAAAGATAAACCATATGTATACAAATTATATACAAAAATTTCCTTGTACACTTAAGGGAAGAATGTGCAAATGCACAGTCCTTGTTCTGCAAAAGAGGCGAGTTGGAATATTGGGAAATTGATAATTTGGAAATAATACTTGTCCAAGATTCTACCATTTTCAGGTTTAGAATAAGCCATGAAATAAGTCTGAAATGTTTGTTTAATATATTTTATGTGCTTATAAGCTTAACTTGTAAGCTAAACAATTAAGTTGGGGTGACTAGCTTATGTTTTAAGTATTAAGGAAATCTTATCTATATGTGAACTATTTATATGTTTAAAATTATTCATAGATGAACCCATTTTTTAATTTTAACAATTACACTTTTAATATTATTTAAGTATACTTTAGTATTGTTATAGAAAATTGAGTTACTGTATTTTGATATCTAATAGCAATAATAGATGTGATTATAAGTTGGTTTTACCTAGCACACCATTTGATTATTAGTCACTTATAAGTTTCTTAACCAAATACATGATTTTTAATGATTTTAAATGCTTATAAGCCTTCTCGTGCTTATAGGCACCAAGTCTGTATAAGCTAATTTTAATTAGCTAAGCTAAACATGTGTATATTTTGGTGATTTCCTGATAATGCTCAGAATAAAGTTATTTATATGGATGATAAAGTAACAAAAATGTCAAGGCTCCACATTGTCTACCTCATAAGCCCTTGCTGTTTCGATTTTATAAATTAATTTCCCAGCTTTGAACTACTTGCCAAAATGCTCTAAAACGCTAACTTTTATGGAATGGTAGCTGGCATTGTCTCTATCTATGAAGACCACAAAATTTATTGTTTGCAATTTCTTTGAATTGTTGAATTTTCCAAAAAAGAAAAAAAAAAGGACCTGGTCATGAAATTTAAGCAGCTCAGCTATGGTCATTAATTCTAATTCTTGATTTCCTTTCAGGTCATGTAGAAATTGGTAATGGTTATGGTGTACCGGGTGGAGGTGCCTACTATGGTTCTTTGAAGCCAGAATTTGATGGAGAGTCAGAGAAGAGGCCTAGTACTAGGGAGCTTCCTGAATACCTTAAGCAGAAGTTGAAAGCCAGGGGTATTCTTAATGATGACAAAGAAAAAGGCTCTGTATTGAAAGATGAAAATGCAAGTTCATTCATTATGATCCTTTCCTTTGGCAGCTATTAGGGTGCAATGGGAAATAAAGCCTAGGACTGGGGAATTTTCATTCAAATGTTTTCTTGAACTGCATGATCTTATTTATTATAAACCAGCTTTAAAATTTCTTTATTTCTGTTTTTTCTGATATTGGTTTCTGTGATAACATTTTGGTTTTCTAAATTTCTTAAACTTTTGCTGCTTTCTTATTTTCCAGAAGTTGGAGGCTGGTACTGCTCAACCTGTTGAAATTGTAAAGTTGCCTCCTGGATGGGTATGTTGTTTTTATGCATATTTAGTCTTCAAGCTCAATTAGTTATGAGTTGTTGTTTCAGGTTTAAGTAGTTATGAAGGTTCTTTGCATTTGATGATTATGTCTCATCCAGTTTTATATGCCGTATTCAAGTTTGAAATAGCTTTATGGATGCTTGATATCTATTATACTTCTATGAGTCTTTTTAAGCTGATGCCTTTCCGGTGGGCAAGGTTAAGGGATGTTTTGAATTTTAGTAGGCGGCATCGGAGGATGAATTTTCAATTATAGAATTATGAGGTAGACTTGAAAGTTTCTAAATGCAAAACCTGAAATAACAAGAACAATAATCACATTAGAGAAACATGCATACTGAGATCGTTTAAAATTTACCCTAAGAAAAGGTGACAAACTATTTGTAATGCCAGTTGAAAATACATGAGTTTTTTTGGAGACGTGATATATGTATATTGAGATCCTACGGGAGATTGTAATGATGCTAGAAAGCAAAAGGAGAAGGGAAAAAAACTCATGAAAATGTGATAATTCCATATATGAACGAATGACAAGTTATAGTATTATTGGAGTGAATACTGAATGCTGAGTTTTACCCATTTGCAAAGTGGGTGACTGCATCTTGAATGAATTTTTTATGAAGCATTATGTGTTGCATAACGTATAGAACTGAGTTATTCATTTAATAAAAGCAAAATAGGTTATCATAATAAAAGGATTCTTCTTTGTTGTATAAATTGTGATGGTTTTGTATTATTTTTACATGTAGAGGATAATGAAGTCAAGTCGCGTTAAATCCTAGTTTCTGAATGCCTTATGCTTCTTCCTCTCATGATGCTGTTTGCTTTCAGGTGGAAGCAAAAGATCCTGCCAGTGGTGCTTCATATTATTACAACGAAAGAACTGGAAAAAGTCAGTGGGAAAGACCTGTTGAAGAAATATCTTCGAATACACATGCTGCATCACCTCTACCTCTTTTAGAAGATTGGGTGGAGTCGGTGGACGAAACTACTGGTACGCTTATATTTATGTTGTCTTTGCCTTTTGTTTTTTTGTTATAAGAAATGGAAATATAAATTGTCTCCAGATCTGTATAGCTAGTATCCATATCTGCGGCATTTGGTATTTTGGGTTTTAATCTGTTTGAGAATTTCATTGAAGAAAAGGATTAGTTTCCGGTACTTCTCTGAGTAGGTGACCATATGATTGCCATTACATGGGAAAGATAAAATAAGAAAAAAAAAAAAAACCGCATCGAAGGGGTATCACAACTAATGCTTGGAATGAGCCATAACTACCGTATCGTTCAATATTTCTATATCATATAAGCTTGAAAGCAATTAACTTTACTGGTCTATTTGTAGAAGTACAATCCTTAATCTCCAATATTAGAATCTAGTTGAAAAGGAAAAAATTAGTTCACAACTAGTTCCGACGGGAAAATATTAAGTAACGCAAGTTAAGTTTGCTACTGTGTGCTTTCGCAAATCTGCCCCCTATTCTGAAGTCATCAGCCCCTTGTCCATTCAAATCTTCGATTATATGAATAAGTGTCCTATTTTTGATGCACCGGATTTATTACCCTTGCAAGTTACAAGCAAAGCCATCAATCTTGTTGAAATTTTGATCATTGTTGATTTTGCAATGTTGTTTAAAACTATCATGTTTAGAAACTACATGGATTGAAGAGAGTGTTGGGTTGAACACACAATAGTAATTGTAAACGAAGATTAGTATCTATCTTATTCAAAACCAATTGTTTTATGCTAACTACCAATCTACCATATTTATATACCACTTAAATTTTTCATATCTTTTTCATGTGAAATTTTTGAAAATTCCACTTTAAGTACAACTGATATGGCTCAGTTGTCACTGGCTAAACATGAACTTTTACTGAAAGCCTATCAAATATTTAGATCTATCTCAGTGGTCCTTCCATTGAACACATATACTTATTTTAGAGGTCCTATATCTATAAACAGATTTAGGCTCCATGTTAGCCTATTCCAAATCTTTGAACACAAGCTTAACATTATCCGATTATTTTATCATATTAAGCTTCAATACCATGTAGAAAATCCACACACCGAAAAGAGTGTTGAGTCAAACTCATAAAATGTGGCTATAAATGGGATTAGTATCTATCTTGCATAAAACTAATTGACTTGTGTTAAATATCAATATACTCTATTTATATACCACCTAAATTTGTAATATCAATTGTCACTTGTTGAACATAAACCCTCATTTGGAAGCCTATCAAATACCTAAACCTATCTCAAAGTCCCTCTAGTTAGACACCTAGACCTATATGAGAAGCTTTCCCATCAAACATCTAGACCGATTCTAAATGTCCTAGGTCCATAAATGAATTTAGATTCCATGCTAGCCAATTTCAGATCTTTGACCATAGGCTTAGGATTATCCAATTGTTTGACCATATTAAGCTCTAATATCATATGGAAACTCCATAGTTTGACGAGTCTAGGCCAAACTCTCAACAATAGTTGTAAATGTTGTTGGCATTCATCTTGTACAAAACTAATTGATTTGTGTTAAATACCAATTTACTCTACTTATATACCTCCTAAATTTTTCACATCTTTTCTAGGTAAGATTCTTGGAAATTCTTCTTCTAAGTATAATTGGTCTAGATCACTTGTTGCTAAACATGAATTTTCACTTGAAGGCCTATCAAACATTTAGACCTATCTTACAAGCCCTCCCTTCAAACACCCTTAGGTCCACAAATGGGTTTAAACTCCATATTAGCCTTATTCCATATCTTTGATCACAAGCTCAAAATTACTTGATTGTTTGACCATATTAAGCTACAATACTATATAGAAACTCCATGGATTAAATACGGTGTTAGGCTAAACTCATAATAGTGGTTATAAATGGGGCTGGTATTTATTTTACATAAAATTAATTGACTTGTGCTAAATGCCAATATACTCTACTTATATATCATTTAAATTTCTCACATCTTTTTCATGTAGGATTTTCTAATACTCCTCTTCAAGTACAATTAGACTAAATAATAGTTACTTGCTAAATATGAACCTTCACATTGAGGCCTATCAAACACCTAAACCTATCTTAGAATCCCTCATCCCTCGTATCAATTTAAACCTATCTTTTTTTCTTTAAACATAAAGTGTAATAGCATTAAAGGGAAACTTGCAAGTTACAAAATTACAAAGTTTAGCAATAGTGTCAGGAGGGTTATAAGGATACAATGCATTGCCAAATATGCCACTTTATGAGCTACAACATTACCCTCCCTATGAATAAAATTAATAGAAAAAGAGGCAAGCCATTTAATAGCTCCTTAATACAAGAAATATAACCTTCAATATCCCAGTTGGGAATTGAATTAGGAATAGTTAAAAGATCCGCAAGAACCTTTGAATTAGTCTCAAAAATGAAGAATATTATGGAAGAGAATGAATTCTACTTGTGTATTGATATTGAATTAAACAAAGGTATTTAATTACAAGAAATTCTATCACTAATTGGAAAATACAAGTCAAGCTACAATATAGGAAAGTAGAATATATGAGAATATGCCGAAATCACATCCAGAAAATCTTCCTCATTAGTTATCACAAAAGATGCATTAGAATTGAATTTTAAGAAACCTAACAAATATGGGAAATGGGGTGAGGATTAGAAAACAATGAAGCATCACTAAATTGATTCCACACATCCATAGCTTGCATAACTGTGAGAATAGGATTAGGCCGAGTACCTTTGGAAACAAGATTATTTATGCTTTTCCAAATTTTCCAACAAATATGAGCTATAATACCAATGGAATATTTGATGGCAAAAACATGTCAAACATCCCCTTCCTCCAATGGTTAAAACTAGTAAAACCAACTTCATGTGGCTTATAAGACAATGTAGAAGTGAACCATGAAGCTTTGGCAGGGTGGCAAAAGAAAAACATGTGCTCAATTGTTACTTCACCTTCATGACAAAGATTACATAAACATGACACATTTAATTTTCAAGAAAAAAGATCAACCTACATGGGAAGAGCGTTGTTGGCTGCTCTAGAAAGGAAGAATTTCACCTTTGGAAGGATTTTGAGGCTCCATAGTTGTGACCATATTCTTAGGGATGATGCACTTGAAGATGCATAAGATCTTCCACCCTCTTGATCTTCATGCAAATGACAAGCCACATATTATGCAAATTTGATAGAAAATAGACCTTTCTTATCAAAATGTCAATCATTTTACCATTATTGTGGTGGCTACCAATGGAATTTTGAGAATAGCACATTTTTCTTCCTTAGAATTTAATTCATTAATGATGTCAATCTTTCAACTGCTTGTTTCAATATCAATAAGTTGGTAAACCATGAACAAGTTGGATTGAGAAGGCTTGGTCAGTTTATTCCAACTCATTAAAGCTAAGGAACATTTATCCAAGTCTAAGTTCCACCAAAATCTAGACATCAAGCTATCAATCGATTTGCAAAAACCATTTGGTAGTTTAAAACAACTCATAATGAAAGTGGGAATAGAAGGGCCAACTTGATCATGATCTCTCTCCCCACATTGTTTTGGTGCAAACATTGTTTAAGAATCTTCCACACCTTGCCTAGCTATCATCACCATAATGTCTAGTCGCATCAAATGTTAACTTTAATTGTTTGTGGTCATTCCTTTATATATATATACATATCGTTGATAAACGAAAAGGTATCACAAATTCCCTTTCCCAGTACAGGCTCCCGGCGATTGAGTGAGGGGTACGTAGTCGCTAGACCTAGGATAGGAATGCCCTAATAGAAGACTGGTTGTGGAGAAAGCCAAACTTTATACATAAAGTCTTATGCTATGGCTGCCACTTCTGAATGTACGGGTTTTCCCTCGGTCTCAGGTATATGCTGTTGTCCGCTCAAAGAACGTCCATCCAGTCATTTCAAATAGCTTCAGTAAGCTCTTTCTAGAATTTATATAAAAATTCAGTATTGTGGTTTGTCTGTGAGTAGTTCTGGACTGACTTCAAGGAAAGATAGGATTTGGCAATTCCGTCGGTTCTGGAGCTTACCTTACCCTGATACTAGAAGCCAAGCATCCGATCATGCCCTATACAACAATTCCGCCTTTGAACAGGAGATCTAGGAAAACACCTTTTATTAAGGTGAAGGCTCTTAAGACAGGACAGGAAATCGGGTTTTCTGAAGAATCTCTCTTACGGCCTATTAAGTATACCAAATAGGAACGAAGATAGATTCATTCGGTGTGCTGGAGAATACCTTCTATCCTATACCTCTCGAGGAGACGCACTCTGTACTCTAGGACCGATCCTCCCATATTTGAGATGTGTTGTTTCATATCTTCTGGATGCAGGCCCCCGTCAATTCCTTTGAGTTTCGGCCTTGCGACCGTACTCCCCAGGCGGAATGTTTCACGTGTTAGCAGGGGATACCGGGTGTACTCACCAACTCCTTGAAAAGTGTAAAGTAGAACCTGGAAACCTCAAATAAATGTGATTGACCCAATTTTAGATCATCTTCTGGAATCGTATAACTGTCAAAAGTTAGGCTTAGTGGGTTAGGATTTTAAGTTACCTTGAATCGGGTGTAAGCCATCTGGTGGCGTGATGGGTTTTTGATACATGTCTCGGCAGATTTTCTTTCTTTTAACCATTAAAAAAGCTAAGGCGAAGTGAAGATGAAGTCAGGCTTTCCCTCTTCTGCTTCATTACGCGATTATATATATATATATATATATATATATATAATTCAGCGTCCTTTTAATTTTGCGTTGTCCATTATATATATATTAAGAACAAATTTTGTATTCTGCATTTATTTAAATGCGGTGCTTTCTGATTTTTTTTTTATGTTTTCATTATTTATTTTTTTCATAAGATTTTTATTTATTGTTATATATTTAAAATATTTCTCATTTAAATTTTGTATTTGTTTGCATTTTGTTTTTATTCAAATCTTATGTTTTCTTCTATCATCTTTTGTTTCTGATTTTTCTTTTTTAGTGTCTCGATCTATTGTATATTTGAATTTTTTTAGTTCTTTTTTTTATATTTATCTTTTTAAACAGTTGAAAAATCATATATTATTTGTTGGTCATTTTAATTTTTGTGGGTTTAATAGTTTCTTGGATTTATACTTTTGATTCAACAAAATATAACTGTATTGAAATGTAAATAACTATACCAAATGGATTTTAACTAAATAAATGATTGAAGGAATAAGGATAGCTTCAAATACATGTGTTTATTTAATCATACAGTTACAAAAAATTCATATTATATTAATATCTTACACATAGATGTTATATTACAAATGTTAATCATAGATTTTTAATTTGGAATTATAACTATTTTAAATTAAAATTAAATCCTCCCATTTCTTTTGTTTATGTTGTCTTTTTGAGGTGCATGCGCCCATGTCTTGTGCTTGGGCTCCACAGCTCCCTAGCATCTTGAAGTGACTCGAACCTTTTTAAACATTGGGTACAAAGCAAGCAAATGGAAACTTGCTTTATGCATGCCATGTCTAGGGATTTAAGATTTTATAGACCTTAAACCATATATGGAAGATTGGTTAATATGTAAACATAATCAAGTTTTTGAGTGCTGGAGTATCTTTGAATTTCATGGTATAGTTGGAGATTCTTTCTCAAGTTACCTATGTAAAAGTTGCTTTAAGGAAAAGAAAATACCCATAGGATTCTGCAAGTGCTTTCTTGGTGATTATTTATTGAATCATGGAAGTTTTACCTGAGGAACTAATGCAGATGGAGCAGTGCTATCTAGATAATTTGTGTCAAGTTAGTACTCTCTTTATTTTTTCTTCTACTTTAAAACCTTTTGTTCTCCACGTACAGGCCATAAATATTACTACAATACAAAGACCAATGTGTCGCAGTGGGAGCATCCTGGTTTATCTCAGTCTGTTACCTCACAACAGCGTTGTAACAGCTCAGATTCAAGAAATTATCATACGTTGGTTGATCAATCATCCGCACTGAACAAGTGCATGGGATGTGGTGGATGGGGACTTGGGCTTGTGCAGTCATGGGCTTACTGCAATCACTGCACAAGGTAAATTCATCTGCAGTCTACAAATTGGGTTACTTTCTTTGTGCTCTACATTGTTTATATTTTTCCCTTGGAATATCAAAACAGACACCCAAGACACATCCAATTGTATCCTAATTTCTATTTCTGTGCACTTAATGAGAACCGGCTGTCACTCATCAATGTTAATCAATGTGAAAGAGAAAAATGGGAAAAACACGAGGCTGCATTTTGTTGACTAAAATCTGCAATTATTTGCAGAAGTTCAGATCTGGGGCCTGTAATGTCGTTATAGATTTATATTACATTCTTCCTATTTAGAGATTTTTCCTATTTTTACTATTTGTAGGAAGTTTATTTCAATAATGTTCATTTAAGTTGAATACCTTATTGGTAACATTTCCTACCTTGGCATTAGTTATCTTATTAAATAGGAAAATAAATTTTAGTAGGATTTCCTATTTTATTAGTCTGTATTCCAACTTATATAGGAGGAAATATTATGAAATAAAATAACCTACAAATTATAAACCAAGTGCTCATAAATCAAACTCAAAGGTTTGTGAGGCTCCCTTCAATGAAATACTCGATCTATCTCATCTAAATTATATAACTAAAGTAAAAGTTCAACCATCCTTTGGTATGAAATTAAGACTCTGAATGAATCCAGTTATTTTGGATATAACCGTTAGCATGGATTAAGTTAATGATTTTGTTCCTCGCATTATGATTGTTTAATATTCTTAATATTTAACCGATGTTAAACAACCAACCACATCCTTCAACAATATGCAAGAAGATGCGGAGAAAAGAGCACTTCCTCATTATACAAGAGAACTTTATAGAATATCTTTGTTATACATAAGAAAACTTCTCAGCTATTTTCTTTCTTTTAGTTCTCCACTATCTAGACTTTCTTCTCTCTCAAAGCATTTTAACTTGTGTCTATCAAACTAACAAAATTTATTTATTTTGTTCTAACATTTGAAAATTTATATCTAATGTAGGGTTCTCAATCTTCCACAGAGTTATAACTCAATATCTAATCAGAATAACCAGCTGCAGACCAGAAATTTTGGAAATGTCAAAGTTGATACTGAAAAGAAGGCTTCACAACAGAGGTACTTGACCTACTAGTTCTTCCTAAGGTCTATGCTTAAATGGTTTAATATGGGGATTTCTTGGTTTGAGGAATTCTAATCCTCTTGAGCCAGGGTGAGTGAGTTGGGTGGAATAATATAACTACAGTTTATGATAAAGTGTTTGAGCTCATTTTGAGTAAACTAAATCTAACTCGAGCAGCGTTGGGATTACTTTTTAAGTGAGTAGGTGCTGAAGACAGTAGTGGGGGTTACACAATACATGGTTAAATCTCTAATCCTTAATCTTCAACTTTTGTTCAGTTTCCAATTTGTTTGCAGCAGTCCTAGCTTCCTGTAGAGTATTTTTCCCTTTAAACTTCTTAAAGTAACAAAGTATTTTTCTCTTTAAACTTCTTGAAGTAGCAAATAAACTTATTGGTTTTTGCAAATGAGTTCCAACTTATATATGGTCATTTCAAATTCTTCCCAATGCTTCCTTCAGCCTATAAAGTTTGCATATGATATTAGAGTTGAAGGTGCCGAATGACTGGATTAGATGATCATGGGCTTCTATTTAAAAACTTGGAGTTGGGCTCGCAAAGGGGTTTAGACAGTTTATGTCTGTGATGGACTTGTGATGTAGGTCCTTGTTTGACAATTGGTAATTGATCTAAGCTAATTGCATTTGAGGGAGAATTTTGGAGGAAATATTCTTATGAGAGAAAGCTGTGAGGATGTTAAGTGATGCATAAATGAAGTAAATTAAATTTGTTCTCGTATACATGGTTACTGCTGTAATTTTTACTCACCGTTCTCTCTAGTCCATGGGTTTCTAGAGAACTACTGACTTGAAAGTCATCTCTTTATATATGACTAGCTATACCAGCCATCAGAATTGTCATTTTGTTTTGTCTTTGGGCCTTGAATATATTTTGTAAATTGCATTTGATTCCCACATGTTGAGTTAAGATGATAGCCAAACATGTCTTGCTAGGAAACTGGTTCGTTGGGAGCTAAATTTTCATAAGCCTTGTTATCTGAGGGACTTTGAAGTCCGTTGAGAACTTTTTTTATCTTTTACTTGAATTTTGTTGCTAACCTATAAAATACGATATTTTCTAAGGGATGTAAATGTACACGAGCACATCAAAGCTGGATTTAGTCTAAATCCAAAAATTGTTCCTTTTGAGTTTCTAGGTCCAATTGGAAACCTCCTATGGGCAGAGGAAGTAGAAAAGATAGCAGAAAACGTGCCTACAGTGAAGATGATGAGTTGGACCCCATGGACCCAAGCTCTTATTCAGATGCTCCACGTGGTGGCTGGTACGTGTTTGCGGTCTTCATCTAATAAAAATGCTTGTATATGGTGTTCATCTCTTGATTTGCCCCAAATTTGAACGGCTGAACCCATACCTATTACTTAATAGTTGTGAGAATTTAATTTTTCCTGGGCTTATTCTGCAGGGTTGTTGGCCTGAAAGGGGTGCAACCGCGAGCTGCTGATACCACTGCTACGGTATATTACTGCTACTTTTTAGTCAAATTCACCCGGCTATCTTACCCGTGTTACCATATTTCTACAAATTTTAGTAACATAGCAATGGATTAAGCCCTGTCTTCCCTTCGGTAAATCTGCCGTGCTGGACTCCTTTCTATCTCTAATGAAACCTGAAAATTTTCCGCAAAATCCTGATCCATACAGTTTAACCCATATTCTGTAAACTAACTCACTGAGGACCTTATGATTTTAGTTGATCTTTGCCAACAATATTCAATGAATGGTAGAAACAAAACTGCCTAAGTTGTTCAGTTTAGGCATTTCCATATAAAGTAAGACTGGGTGGCTATTGGGTGAGGGTATATTTGCTTCTCTAAAGTATGCGTATCTTCTCATCTTGAAATTGGACATTTGGTGAGCTCAATGTAATACGTGCTGCTTCACGGACGTATCTTTATGGAGCTGGGTTTGTTTGGAATCTGTTTTTTCATATTATATTGTTTTTCTTGGAATTGTCAGGGTCCTCTATTTCAGCAGCGGCCATATCCATCACCAGGAGCTGTATTGCGGAAGAATGCAGAAATTGCATCACAAGGAAGGAAATCTAGTTCCCAGTATGCACTCATCTCAAAGAAAGGGGATGGAAGTGATGGGTTAGGTGATGCTGACTAAGGTCCGACGCGTATAAAATGGATAAGGAAAATGAATGGTGCTGGGTCCGGGCCAAGCAACGTTGAAGCACAGAAACACTTGGACCAATGAAAGGTGGTTTTGTTTGGGCTTGAGCGTGGTCTGCAAGTGATTTGATTACAAGAATATAACATTGGGGAATGCTTTAGGGGGTGAGAGGAAACCTTGTTGTTTCTGTCAACACAAGAGAGAGAGAGAGAGAGAGAGAGAGAGAGAGTCTTATATGGGTTTGTAACATACTATTCTACTCGGACATCTATAGATGATATCTCGATTTTAACTTTAAATTATGTTTTATTTTAACATAGATATGACTGCCTGCCTGCCTAATTTTAATCATCTGTTTTTACTTGTATTATATTTCAATATTTTTATTCATTTCTTAAACTATACAAATATGAAAAATTAATAATCTTTAATGAAAATGAGAAAAAATATATATATTTAAATCTCTTTCAGCTCAGATATAATTATGATTTAATTAATATACTTTTTAAATTTTTAGTTAAAATATTCTTCTATTAATTAAATACATGTAATGATTAATATAATCAAATTAAGAAGATATTTTAGTTTATTTATGAAAAATAAATAATTATAGTTGTAATTTATTATCTATAAAATAATAATTTTAATTTTATTTACGTGTTTATATTATCAATTAATTTTATTGATAATTTCTTCATAGTTATTTAATATGTATTTTTCATTTGCGGTTATTTAATAAATGTTACTAACTTCTAATCTTCAACATGAAAAATATAAAAAAATTCATCATTTTTAATGAAAATTAGAAAAAATAATTAAGTTAAATATAATAAAAAATTTCTAAAAGTTATCAAATAAAAAATATTATAAGTGGTAAAGTTAATAAACACTATTAAATAATTATGTTATAAAAAAATCAAAATACCTATTTAATTTTGCTATAATAACATAAAATTAATTAAATAATATGTCAACTTACAGAATCAAATAGTAAAAATATTATAATACATTTTCTTTAAAAAAAAGCCACGACTGGAGGAGACTTCAATACAAGCCAAGCCGAGCTAAGCCGGAGACTTATAAACTTCGACGACAAGCTTGTCTAGTTCTAGGGAATAAAACCCTGGAATAATGGGTCGGGGTGTCGTCATGCCACGTCATCATAAACGTCACCGCTGCGATGGAGCTCTCTGGTTTTATCATCGCTCGCTGATTTGTCGTGTGGTATCCACTTGTAACAATAGCAGTCGTTGATTTCGTCATTATCTCCAAAATTAGCATAAACCAAGGCTTACCATGTAAATTGAATCTTACTACTATTATACATATTTTACGTTTTATTTTTAATATGGCCTCAAGTTATTGTTAGCATACGATATATGTAATTACAAATTAATTAATAAAGAAATAAACAAAAAATCAAATATGAACCATATAAAAATTAGGATAATTTTGGCATTTTCTGAGTTTAAAAATATTATACAACCACGACTTTATATGTTTGGCTATTTTGTTCTGTCAATCCTCTGCATTAGTTTTTGTATTACTTTTATTTTATTTATTTACATATTCTTTATATAGATTTAATTTATAATCTATTTTTATAAATTTATCGTATCTATATTTAAGAATTAAAATATTCTTAATTACATAATATTTTAAGGAAACAAATATTATTAATATTTATCATTAAAAAATAAACAATAATTCTTTCTACTATATCCAACTATACTCACAATTCTCTTGATATTTTTCATAAAATGATACTATAATTTCAATACTATTTACCATGAAATAATGTTTACATTTTTTTATATACTAATATTATGATGTACATCAATTAAATTTGAACTCCTTTAGCATTAGAAAATTTGGTCACAGTGCATTATTTCTTAGGGAGGATTTAATTAAAATGACAAATTTGAGTTTGTACTTTAATAATTTTTCTATATATATATATATATATATATATATATATATTTCAATCAAATGTTTCTACCATCATTATTTATATTAATATGGTGTGACCTAAATATTGAGATAAAGTAATTTTTAACATTTCATAATCTAATAGTAGTCATAAAAATGCACATTTAAATGTCTTTTTCTTTATGTTGCAACCAAAGTTCCAAGATTGGACAAAACTAGGGTTAAATTTCTTTTATGGTAGATAGAGTTCTCAAAGAAGGAAGAAAGAAGCAAAATTATGAACTTATGATTTGGTTTTGTGGCGGGACAATGTAGAGTGATGTCTTTGATGATTTAGCTTTCTCCTCTTTTCTAAAGACATCTTGCTTTTACAACCATAGGTTGCCTCCCTTCTTCTTAATGGGAAGACAAGGCTCGTTTTTGCTCTCAATGTTATGGTGAGAAAATACCTTAAAAAAGATCTTCCAAAATAAGCTTTAAATCTTCGAAAAACCCTCTTGATAGATCTCAAAAATCTTTTGCAATAGTATATATAATTCCATGATTCCACGTGTTGTTTTGTAAAAAGATTTATGTTTCCTTCTTTGAATACATTTAAATATGTTTTATTTAAAAAATCAATTATATTTAATTGGTAATGTTACACCCCAGCCCATACCTGGGGTAACATGCTCCCGTAGCATACGTAACGACCTCCTATATCGAAAGCCGCCACGTATCCTACAAGGGATACGTCTAAAACTGAGTATTTTAAGTTCGTATGGGTACGCGATCTAGTATCTAGTGGTGAGAGCAAGGGTAGCGTGGTATACATTCAAATAAGTATGCATTCTTCCTGGAAAAGTTACATTCATTCATTGATACAATTTGTTTACAATTCATCGATATAATTGCAACAACCCAGTACATACACTGGTTATCACTCGGTACATAACATACTCACCACTAATCACAACACTATCCACTACTGCCGCTATGACTAATAAGAGCTAAACGATACAAAAAGGAATGGAGATTGCCAACAGCTCCAATACCACTTCGAGAATGCCTTCTCTGCTGACGACCTCTACTGCCTCTCCTGCTGCTCCATTGAGGGCTCGGAACCTACGTTCATCAAATGATAAACGCTGAGTATAAAACTCAGTGGTGCTAAGAAACATAGATAAGCATACACATTCAAGGCAACAAAAATACAATTTTGATAAATGCAATGAATGCAACATGCCTTACACTCTCTCTTATTCTCATTCTCATAACCCTTTTCTTTTCTCATCGTTGTGCATATTCCCTTCGCACATACTGGGTCCCTGTATGTACCGGTACTCATCTCCCGAAGGAGGGCATTTAACTGTATGGTGCTACGCACCCTTTTCCTACTGTATGTCTCGAGACTCATCTCCCTTTGGGAGGGCAATAATCTATATGATTCCTTA
>CANYBF010779936.1:0-12852 GCA_948192965.1 Dalechampia spathulata
TAGTCCTAAAAGTAGTGGTTAAAAGGGGGTGAATTGACAAATTTAAAAATTTAAGACTAAATATATGAGACTATTTTCAAAAGAAATAAACTATTTTTGAAACCAATTTACTAATTCAAACTTTAGCAAACTATTTTACCAAAGTAAAATTAATTCAAAACAAATTAAAGTTATGAAATAAATTAATTTTAGAAAACTTCTTTTTAAAAAATAATACTTGATTTAAGTAAAATCCTTTTTATAAAAAAGCCTTTCAAAGTAAAATAATTTAAAAAATTAGTAGGTTAAAAGTAGAATGAGAAGAGAAAAAAGTAATGGACACATGATATATAATGGTTTACTATTTTTGAAACCAATTTACTAATTCAAACTTTACCAACCTATTTTACCAAAGCAAAATTAATTTAAAACAAATTAAAGTTATGAAAATAAATTAATTTTATAAAACTTCCATTTAGAAAATAATAGCTTGATTTAAGTAAAATCCTTTTTATAAAAAGTCTTTCAAAGTACAATAATTTAAAAAAATTAGCAAGTTAAAAGTAGAATGAGAAGAGAAAAAAGTAATAGACACATGATATATAATGGTTTAGCCTAAATGCCTACATTCATTCTCTTAAAACCAATATTTTGAGGTTCCATTAAAACACTACAACAAGTTTTCAAGGTTAACTTGAAACCTTTACAAACAAAAGTTTTTAGTAGGCTAACTTGTAACATCTTCAAGTTTTAGCAGGTTAATTTGATAACTTCTTCAAGTTTTTAGTAGGTAACTTGGCAACCTCAAGTTTTCATAGGCTAACTTGTAACATCTTCAAATTTTTACAAATAAGCTTACTTGAAAACCTCTTAGAATAATTGAAATGGTTTAAGAATAAAATTCCTCATAACCTTCATAAATCTTATTAAAAAGATTGAGAATAGATATTCAAATGAAGCTCTTTAGAAAAACACTTTTAGATATGTATAGATTTAATCATTTTCTTATCTGTTTTTCTTGTTGTATTTTCTAACTTCAAAACTCTTATATTTATACTTGAAAATATGATATTTATATTCCAAAAAGACATAGAGTATAAATATATAAGTTAATCAAAATCAATTTGAAAATAGTTTTTTGTTATGTCAAATCAACAAGCTAATTTACGTGATATACATATTTATTATAAAAACTAATTTTTGAAAACTTACCATTGTTAGAATATGAAAATGATATTCGAAAATCATTTTATCAAAAAAGGAAATACTATATTTTAAAAGATGTTGATTTGAGATTCATAAGGTAAACATTATCAAAATTTTCTTAATAAAATTCTAAAAATACCTTATATAAATAAAATCTCCCAAATATAATCTACTTAACATATTCCATCAATCCATTGGATTCTTCTATGAATGTAGTTGATGGATTTTGATTTCCAAGTCAAATTGAATTATTTTCTTACATGTATATGACTTAATATTTGATTTTTAAAATATCAATACCATTAAATCTACAATAAAAATATTTTGGAAACAAATAAAATCAGATAATATTCTAAAAGATATGATAATTATCTTTTCAATCTTTGAAATAATCATAATAAAATCCTTTAGATAATTATCGTAAATAACAAATCAAATAGTTACCATATTACATAAGGTAAATAATTATGATATATCTAAATAACATTTAAATCAAAAAGATATTTATCAAATATATACTATTTATCAATTTAATAAAATCAATCACGTGAGAAACCAAAATAACATGATTAATAAATATGCACAACAATAGAAAATTTTATATCCAAAAATATTAACATTAATAAATTGGATTAATAAAAAAAGTCCACTTAAATTAATTAAATAACACGTTAAAATCAATGAATATAAATTTTTGGCAATCATCAAAATAAGAAAGTCAACATTCTCCCCTTTTTGATGCTGATAAAACTTGATAAAAAAATAAAGTTTAAAACATTAAAACATAACACCTACCTTGTATGATAAGACCATATAAAATAAAGAAATCCCTAAAAAGAATATTAAATCTAAGGTCTTCCATTTTATTAAATAATGATAAGGAGCTATATTTCATGTCACATTATTAAGAATACCTAAACTTGCTTAAAATGTATTATATCATAATTTAGAAATAGGTTGGATTTAAAATAAAATTGATTATTTGTTGGACATACTCAACATAATATATTTTATAGGTCAAGTTTGGGAACATGTTATAAGATAACATATGTATTAAGAGTTGATGATCCAATGGAATAATAGACATATAACAATATGATTGACATGATATGTCTATCATTAATATTAAATGAATATTTATTGGGTATACCCAAGGTTGGAATTTAATGGTTATTGGATACTAACCTACAAAGGAAAGCAAAGTGTAACTTTCCTAGATTAATAGTTAAGGACTATTAGTTTGAAATAAAATAATATGAGTTAAAATAAAGAAGATTAAAGATGTAATTATGCTTTCTAAATACATGATGTTTTAAATATTCATATATTATTTTTCTTCACTTCAAATCTTAAAATGGCTAGAAGAGTTGATTTATGTGGAATACTCAAGCAAAAGCTTAATGGATCTAATTATATAGACTAGATTTACCATATTAAACTTACTCTAAGAGGTAAATGAATAATATATATATATTGGATAAGGCTTGGCCACTTGCTCCTCTAATTAATGCAATAAATGAAATAAGATAAGTTTATAATAGATATAAAGATGATAATGAGATAACAAGTAGTATTATGCATGGAGCTATGGATAATGGGCTCCAAAAGTAGTGTTAACATATGGATGAACACTATGTACTTACGTTTAAGGGAGCTCTTTAAGGAAAGAGTAAAGATGGAATGAAATGATCTTTCCAAAGCACTTTTAAAATGTAAAATGGTTGAGGACTATATGTAATCCAACATGGATAGAAGATGAATGGTTGCATTGAGAGATTAACTTTGCCCAGTTTCATCATGGATCATAAGCTAGTAATAAACTTGATTTTACAACCATTAGTAGATAGTTATTCATAATTTATGCTTAACTATCATATGAATTAAGTTAACATTACCATATTTAGCTTATAAATTTATTAAAGTATGTTTAAGAGGTTAATAAGAAGAGTTCAAAGGCTATAATGGTAGTGAGCTCTTTTGAGCTCTTTAAGAAAAAGGACAAAAGGCCAAACATCAAGTACAAAGATGGGATTACTAAAAAGCAAGTTATTGAGAAGAAATCCCAGGATACTTACTTCTATTATGGTAAGGATGGCCATTAGAAGAGGAATTACAAGAAGCATCATCTTGATAACTTGAAGAAGGATGGTCTTTCTTTATCAAGTATATTTGTTATTAAAGTTAATCCTAATGTTATTTCTAATAACAAAAGTTAAGTATTAGATACTACTAATGTATTTCACATGTATTATGATGTGTAGGGGCTAAATAATAGACATAAGCTAAATAAAAGGAGATATAGATATCTAGGTTACAAATGGAGCAAGGGTTATTGCATTAGCAATAAAAGATTTTATTTTATATTTAGCTTTTAAACTTTTGTTAGAACTTAATAATTATTATTATATTCTAAACTTATGTTGGAATATTATTTCAGTATCTTGTCTTGTTGAACAAGGCTTTAATTTTACCATTAATGATAATGGTTGCTCATTGTTTAAAGATGGTGTATGTTATTATTTTGTAAACATTGTTAATGACATTTATTTATTGGAAGATTCTAACTTCATATAGAACATACAAACCAATAATCTTGAGGAAGATAATCTTAATCCACTCTATTTATATTATTTCATATAAAAATAAAAACATAACAAAGTTACATGAAATTGAGAACTTTGGATTATTTGATTATGAATCATATGATACATATGAATCTTATTTATTAGGCAAGATGATAAAGTGGACATCAATACATGATAGAAGTGGACATCAATAATATTAATAGATGATTATTCTATATATGGATTTTTGTACTTAGTGAAGTACAAGTGTGAGTTATTCCAGATATGGGTGATTATTCCAGTTATGTATGTTTGAAAAGTTTAAAGAATTTAGAAAAGAGGTAGAGAAATAACTTAGGAAAAGTATCAAAACTCTTCAATCAAATCAAGGTAGTAAGTACTTAATTCAAGAGTTTCAAGATTATCTTAGAGATAATGGAATATTATCTAAATAGGCATCTCCTTACATACCACGACATAATGATATCTCAAAAAGTATAAATTGAACTTTATTAGAAATGGTTCAATCTATGATGAGCCTTGCAAAGCTACCTAAATCATTTTATGATTATGCACTGGAAAATACTTTCATGTGTTAAATAGTATTGCTTTTAAATTGGTTAAGGTTACTTTATATGAGATGTAGTTTAACAAGAAACCTATGCCTTCTTATATGAAGGTTTGGGGATGTTGTGCTTTTATGAAGAGGACATTGTTAGATAAGCTTAATGCTAAGTTTGATAAATATTATTTTATAGGATATTACAAGAAAATCATATGATATTATTTCTACTATCCTTTGGAATAAAAGGTGTTTGTTTCAAAACATAATGTCTTCTTAGAGAAAAAGTTTCTTCTAAAAAGAGGTAGTAAGAGTAAAGTTGAACTTAATGTAGTTCAACAATCATAAGATGAAACACATCAACTAATTGATTATATTATTATTATTATACATAATGATATGATGATAGAATAACTTATGGACACAAGCTCTAAGATATGTAATTAGAAAAAGCATTATGCTTTAAGGGCTAAGGCATTCAAATAGATTGAGGACTATACCTAAAAGGTATGGGTTTCCTATTCAGAAGAGCAAAGAAGTCCTAATAGCTGAAAATCATGAGCCCACTAACTATGATGAACTTTTGAAGAGTTTAAAATTTGATTTATAGTTAAAGTCCATGCAATCTAAGATAGATTCCATATTATGGACTTTAGTTAATCTACCTAAAGGGATAAAACTCATTGGGTGTAAGTGGGTCTTTAAAAAGAAGATAAACATGAAAGGTAATGTGATTAACTGTAAAACATATTTAGTTGTAAAAGGTTAATGTCAAAAGTAATAAGGCATGCATGATTCAAAGATTCATTTATTACTTGAAGCAAACATCTAGAAGTTGGAACATCTATTTTGATGAAGTTGTCAAAGAGTTTGGTTCATTCAAGATGTAGATGAACCATGTATCTATAAAAAGGATAGTATTACTCATGGGACATGACATATCATTCTTACAAAGTATTAAGGTTTGGTTACCTAAATGATTATCCATAAAAGACATAGGAGAAGTTACTTATATCTTAGGTATAAGGATCTATAGAGATAGATCGAGGCTGATTAGTCTTTCAAGTCTACATACATAGATAAAGTGTTAAAGAAGTTTAGCATGAACCTTTCTAAGAAGAGTTTTATTCCTATAGTGCTAAGAAAATATCCTTTTAAGTCTTGGTATCCTAAGACATAAAGGAGAAACATCATATGAGTAAGATTCCATATGCATATACAATTAGATCTATCATGTATGTTATGTTATATATTGCACATTATATGTCATTCTCTTTGAATGTTATGAGAATATTTCAATCTAACTATGGAGAGGAATATTAGGTGGTTGTTAAGAACATCCTTAAGTACCCAAAAATGATGAAGGATATGTTCTTACTATATAGAGAAGGTGATTTATAAATAAGCAAGTATACTAATATCAACTTTTAGTTTGATAAATACGACTTTAATATGTTCATAATGAATGGTGGTACTATTGTTTAGAAGTATTCTAAACAAGAGACTACTATAGATTCAACTATAAAGGCATAATATATCATAGCCTTAAATGCAACCAAGGTAGCAATTTGGATTAGGAAGTTTGTTCATGAATTGGATATGGTCCCTTATAGTGTTGAGTTCATTCATTTATTATGTCATAAAAATGGATCCATAACATAAGATAAGGAACCAAGGTCTCATAAAAAAATCTAAACATGTTCTCATAAGATGCCATTTGATTAAGGAGATCATTGATAAAAATAAAGTGGAGATTAATAGAGTTTTCATAGACTAAAACATGATAGACCCTCTCACTAAAGCATTAACATAAAGCAAGTATGGCAAACATATAGCTTTAATAAGATTGAAGTTTATGTATGATTGACTCTAGTATAATTAAGAGTATGTTAATGTATGCTCTAAAGCATCATGTATGATTATAATAATTTTATAAAAATTTATTAATAAGAAGGGGCATTATTTATTATTTGGTGTTGTATTTTCTTGATATTTATTTTTCTTGGAGCATTAAACCAAATAACAAATTCCAAGATATTGGAATAGTATATAGGAATTCGTAAAGAGTTTATCTATGAAATTATATCTTACTCATATTAATAGTACAAGTATCCTAAAACTTGATGTACCAAGATTATCTTAACTATGAATCACTATACTTTGACTTGTATGTTTTATTCCTTTAAAAAGGGAGTTCATAGCTTAGATATTAGGAGTAGTATGAAGTAGTTGAAGATATTTATATATCAATAAAGAATTCACCACCTTAGATTAATTATAGAGGATTATCTTATTTTCATATAATAATATATTATTCAAGAATCTTTAGCCATAATAAAATGTCTAGGGATAAATGACACTCATATAGGCATTTATGAATAAAGATTATGATACATGAGTTGTTATATTTAAGGTCTAATCTAACATTACTTCATCATACATTGAGTTGACATTAATCTATACTCAAACTTGAATGAGATAAAGGATGATAAAAAGAGTTCATTACAACAGTATCTGATATAAAAGAATTGTAGTCGAAACTTTGACTTTCTTAATATTTGGGTAGTCATGATGAGTAACTATATACCACTCTTGACTTACATATAATAAGATTATTATATGGAATTTAGTGATATTATTTGATATATTGTTAACATATTGAGAATCTAAGAGGCCATACACTTACAAGTAAGAATTTGAGATTAAATTAATGGATTGATGATAAAAGAAATTATTTTGGTTTATATGATAAACCATTATTAATATTGGGTTTTGGTTTTAGGCTTTTAAAAGATGCACTAGGCTTAAGAAGCCAAGGGAGTCCATTGACTTAAGTCGGCATATGCCTTGTACATGCTTGACATAAGTTACCCTGACTTAAACAAATTGATATATATGATAATAATAATATTAATTAGAGTATACAATTAAGTAGAATCCATCGTCCTCTCTTCTAAAAGTTAAAAGGCCTAAACCTATTTTCTTAATGAAGAGAAATATACAATATATAAAAGGTATACTAGTACATTGGTGTGTTCTTAAAGTAAAAGGTGTTTAGTAATTTGAATTCCTACCTGGTGTGGAGCAATTAGAGGTTTTCTGATTTAGAAATTCTAAGGTTTTCTATAAACTTTGATAAAGATAAGAAAATAATGAGATCAACATACATATAAGTGTTGCTATCAATATACTCTTGTAATCAATTTTCTTGAGTTTGATGCAAAAGATCCATTGATTTAACTTGGTTTTCGTTAAAATTTTTTATTTTTCTCTACTTAATCTGGTATATGAACACCAATATTTACAAGCATCATTAGAAGTCTCAATCACTTGCTCCTAGAATCTTGTATGGAAACCAGATTACTTCTTTTAGAGCTAAACAACTATGGTGAACCTTCCATAATGATTAGATAAGTATAAAAAAGCTTGTTATTTCAATTCAATTTTGATTAATAAAGTTATTTTATAGTTGTAAGGTGAGCTATCTTCACTAGGAATTCAAGTCCATGGAGGTCCTAATTTGTACCTTAAGCATTTTCCTCAAAGTGGAAAGTGGTTTATAAATGGTGTTTTTCTATTATTGTTGGAATAATGACGAGATCATGCCCATAAATGAAAGCTTCTAAATAATTAGGTAAAAAAAGCTCAAAGTAATGAAGAATAAAATGATAAGAGGGTGAGCAAAGTGTACCTCAATGATGACTAAGAAACCATTCAACCACTTCATATTCCTACAACACTAGTCAAGATCATGGAATAAGAAGCTCAATGTAGTTTATTGTCAATCGTAATATAAAGTTCTATTGAGTCTTCAAAGTGTATAAAGGATGGAGAAGTCAATGCAGCTCCCAAACTTAATGAATAATATACAACCCAGTAGATAGAGTGGAAAACAACAAGTGTACTAAACTATAGTAATGGCATTACCCTAGTAGGTATGCTTACACTTTATCATAATATGGGGAGTAGGTAGTGTCTTATCAGTGCTTTACAAGTATTGTTAGTATAGCTCTTTCATTATGGGCTAAAATCATCCCTAGAATATAGCAAGAACATCAAATAGAGAGGTGTTACCCTCTATCATACTATTAATGGTAGCCCTTAATACCAATCATGTGTACTAATCATCGAGCCATAACTCTTCATAATATTGGATGTATGTTAATTGGTAGAGTAATCATAGTGAGTTTTAGCATAACTTGGTGAATAATAAAGATTTATGGTGCAAAAATAATTTGAAAATTGGTGAAAAATAGTTAAAAATAAAGAGTTACATAGAACTCTTACGTAGCAAGAAGAGTTGCATGGAACTCTTGCATGTATAAAGTGGAACATTTGTGTTATCATGAATTACTAGATAAAACAATTGCATGGGAGATAAACACTTATGCCAATCTCTTATGAAAGGAAAATCAATTGCATGAAGTTTTTATTAAAACCCAAAAATCCTTAAAATCATAATTTTCTTAATTCTAAAAGCTTAAATTCTCATCCTAGAAGCCTTAACTAAAGTCCTCATTCATGTTTAGATTTGTAATTTCCTCAAAAGTGATAATCATGATCACATGGGTCTTTAGAGACAATACCATAAATATGGTTGATCTATATGATAACATGTAAAATAGGATCCCGATGTCTCATTCTTTAAACCGATAAGCAACTATGTATCTAATATCGATTAGATCAGGAAGAGTGGCCATGATGTTAAAGTCAAAATGTGAAATAAAGTATTTTAGCATGAAATAAGGAGCTTTAAAAATGTTTATGGTTTTTAATTGAAGACAAGAAGAAAAGGTGAAAACTAGTTATACTTCCATGTATAGAAAAATGGTATCAATTTCTAGACTAAGTTGAACAACTTTTTAAGCCTGTTTAGCTCCAAACGTTACATACAAGCATGATTTTATCAGCTAATTCCTACGACACTCCAAAAAATTTCACTTGTACAAGCTAAAATATGATCATGAATAATAAATAAAATTTGAAAAATGATCCAAAACATTTTAAATTTCATAGGTATGTTTTTAAATACTTTAAAAATACTAATATACTAATTAATTTGTATTTTCTTATTGTAGAATGAGTTATAAAAGTTATAAAATTCTAGAAGCATGATTTAAAAGTTCTTAAAAGATTTTAAAAAATTCTCAAATTTTACAGGTATGTTTTGAACATATGAAATTTGATTTGGACTAATTGTTTTATCATTTTAGTTTAGGGAATCAGCTATACAAGCTAAAAATGTTAGAAGCATAACCTAAAAGTTTTCAAAAATAGAAATAGAAACTTTAAAATTTACAAGTAAGCCTTTAAACTTATTTAATTATCATTAGTTTAATGAGTTTATGGTATAATATCAATAATATATCTTTAATAGAATATCATCAATTGATAAAAAAAATTTCAACCTTAGTGGAGCATCAATATTTCTTAGCATTATCATGACAAGTCATATCATTACATAGGCATATTAATGTTTCTCAACACTGCCTTAGAAGAGTCTCTTCACTGCATAAGTACATCAATATTTCCTAATATTGGCTTGATCAAGTTCTAACACTGCATAAACACATTAACATTTCTTGACACTACTTTAATTAAGTCTTATCATTGCATAAGCACATCAATATAGTCTTCCTAACACCACCTTAATTAAGTCCTATCACTATGTAAGAAATCTTTTCAACATTGTTTTGGTTAAATCTTATCAGAAAATAGGTACGACACTTCCGATAAATTTTCTATAAAAATTTTAATCATTGGATCAAATGTTTTGTTGTTTCTTTTGGATAAAAATCATATTCAAACACATTCTTTTCAACAATGTTTTAAACAAATATGTTCAAGTAAGAGATAATTGTTAACAATTGATTTTTATCTAGTTTTTTTTATCTAATGATGAATGTGTGATTAATCTTCTTTATGAGCCAAAGTCTTATGATTTGTCATACCCTCAAGATGCAACATGCTCCCGTAGCATGATTACCAACTCTCTATTCAAGAAAGTTAACAAACATTTTATAAGGGATACCAATCATTAACCTATTAAGACACATTAAAATTTTTTTTTAGTTGATATATGAGAAATTTCATACTATATATTAAGTTTAAAGAAAAACATTTAAGAATATTAAAACTCATATCATAAACATGTATTTACTCCCTTACTGCAATACTCTAATTGCATGACATTACTATATAAGAAAAACCTTAAACTGATCTAAGTCCTTGTCATCAATGGGAGTATTGCTAAACTAGTGCTAAAGGATCCATGCATTTCCATCCACCTGTTAAACCTGTATCAATCAAATGACGAATGCTGAGTATTTCACTCAGTGGTGCTATAATCATAAACATAGAAAGTATAAATAAACATATGTCATATATATAATAAGTTTGGTAATTCTAATCATCATAATTATAGCATCGCCATATAATTATTTAGAATATTATTTCTAAGCATCTCTTATATATCAACATTTATTTGCTCTCTAAATTATTCAGATCATAGTTTATTTATGAAAATACTATACCAATTCTATTTCCATGATATACATCACTTATTTTCTTTGAAATCAATAATCTTTTCAGAAATACCTATAAGAAATGTAAATCTTATAATAGGTATACTACATTACATATCGTATACTAATACCTACTATTTCATTACTGTAAATCATTCTCATAATATGATCATATTGTATAATCATTGTAAATCATCAATTATCTATATCATACGGTAATCTTTAGTATAAAATTGCTACCTATATGCATAAGCTTGTACGTCTGTACCAAGTTCTCTATAATTTTATATCATCATGTTATCAGCATTAGAATGCTGTCAATATCTATTTATGAATGTATCTATATCATTATCTAACATACCATACTGTACATCATTACTCCATATACATCCCTATATAATCATGATTATAGTGCATTCATCATTCCATCAACATGATCATTCTTACTCTTGAGCATAAGCTCCAATCATTGAATATGAGTCATTATGTAGTAATGCAATATGGTATGTATTATGAATGTCAATTTGCTATGTACTTTCCTTTGTTTCTTGTATCATTGCATTTTATCATCTTTGTGAGAATGAGACCATATTCTGCATTCTTTCTTAGAATAACATACCATATAGAAACCATCATATTTCTATAACATTTATACATGTGCACTTGTAGTGCTTTCATCATCCCATTCTCTATACTTTCATGATATATGAATGATGATGTTTATCTGTGAGAATGCATTCATGTTATGCATTCTCCCTCTTTTTTTTCTTGTAACATTTCATATTCTTTCATTTACCTTTTCACATACTGGGCCATTTCATATATATGCGTGCATTGTAGTGGATCTTTCATTTCATATCATATATGTGATTTAATGAACTCGAACCCATTTCACATTCATTTCTTTTCTTTCCATTTTATTTCTTTTCATTTCATTTTCCTTTCCATTTAATTCCCATAGGAGTTCATTTCATATTGCCCAGTACTTTTCTATTTAATATTTCCTCACATTCGCTCATTTTCCTTCTTCCTTATTTCTCCATGTCATGCCATGAATACGAATGTCTTTAGATGTTTCATGACATGATATGTATGCATTATGCCATGATGTTATGATGAAAATATGTAACCATTATGATAAAGTATCATTCATCATCCATTTCATACATTCAGTGACAATAATATAATGAAGATCACTTTATAACACAAATACATTAAAATATTGCTCATTAACCTTGATTAATAGGCTATGATATTATAAGCCATCAACTATAAATCACTATTAACCATTCACCATAAATCATGACACATCATAGATGAAATACCTCATTTAATATAATTATAAACTATAGATATAATAACTCATACATTACTATCTTATAACTACATATCTTTGATATAGTTGTGATACTAAATCTCATAAACTGGTACTTATCATACTCTTAGAATCATTTCATTCTTTTCCTTTCTTATCTTATAACTTTTTTATACTATCTCGTAATTATGCCTTCTTACTTGTATAATTCATTACATGATATGTAATTAATATACTTTGATGTCGTGTTGAATATATAAGCATCAGAATATAATACCATCATAATCCATTTTATATATTCAATATCATTAAATATAATGATGATCTTTTCCTTCATCAAAATTCACCATATCACTGTATTCATAATTATGTATATGATAACCTTATTTGATGGATCATGATATCATATTACATCATTTACATCCTTTCATAATTATTATAAATATATCAACCATCATTCATCATGGTAAAATAATAATATCATAATAAGGCAGATACTCAACATATAATTTCTCTATAACCATGAACTTTAATTATCATCTTTATTAAATAGTTTGTATCATCATATATTGTATAGTATACCTTATGGAATTCATTTTCAATTTAACTTTGATTATTATGTTCATAATGTAGTAAAAATATAAAATAAAACATGTAATCACATGTTAATATGAAGGTAAGTTAATGACTTACCTGCCAATC
>CANYBF010780090.1:0-12938 GCA_948192965.1 Dalechampia spathulata
TTTTTAAAAGTAATATTTATCTTTATATAAATTTTAAAAAATAATATTTATCTTTCAATTAAAATTAAAAAAGTAATACTTATCTTCATGTAAATTTTAAAAAACAATATTTATCTTTGAATTATTAAAATTAAAAGGGGAAGGGGTAGACTTGTATTTTCACTTCCCCCTCTTCTCACTTTTAATATGTATTTGATATTTTTATGTGAGTGATTTTTTATTATTTATTTACATTAATTTAAAAACTTTAAGGTCACATATGGTTGGATTTATTAGGATATAATGTAATCAACCATGTAATGCAATCAAAGATGTAATATAATATAATATAATCATTATTTCATTATAATATTTGGATGATAATTATAAATGAAATGTAATGTAATCAATATATTATTTTAAATTATATAAAAATTAGTCAAATTTTAAATTTTTTATTAAAAATTGATGTTAAATCTTCGGTTTCAATTTTAATATTTCAAATTTTGATGTTGATGCTTAATTCATTGATTACAATATTTAGATCATTATATTAAATTTTAATATTTATTTTATATTTTGATATCCAATTATAAAATTTATGTTCCAATTAATATGATTCAATTTTAATGTTATATAATTTTACTTTTATGATTCTATTAGTAATCAATTAATTATTTGTTAATAAATTGAGTTTAATATAGTTGCAATGAAGAAATATAATGATGAATATATAAAAATTAATGTATAATCAATAATACAATAGTTTAGGCACATTTAATTACCTAGATATTGATGAATATATACATTAAAAAAATTTTAATTATTCAAATGATCTAATCAAAGATATAACGTAATCATCATTACATTATATCCCTTAATACATCTAACCAATTGGGCCTAAATGTACTTTAAAATAAATTATAATATTGTTATTTTTTTGATGAAAAGAATTTATCTGCTAAAACTAATAAGGAAATTTTATCTTTTAATGTATAATAGAAGGAAATTCACCTAAAGGATGAAATCAAGGGCATCCCAACAATAGAGTAAATGTTATCAGTATATCCAACAGGATAAACTAAATAACAAATTCTATTAATCCAATTGTAACAAGCTTAAAAAATACCCTAACTATATTCCTCTTGGGTCATGATAAGCTCTAATTATACCACTAGAAGGTTTCAAATCAGATATTGTCAAGCAAAACTTTGGTAAGACTTTCAAAGAACAAACATTAATTCATGAGTCATCATCGACCATAATATACAAGGTTAACTTTTCAAGCATCTCTACCCATATAAACAAAGCTCTTGTTATGACTTATCTATTCTTTTGAGGGATTTTCATAAGAAAAAGTAATTAATGAACTATGTAACTTGTTTCCTACTATATGCTTAATCATCTATTTAGAGGTTACTTTGGGAGAAATACTAATGCTTCAATAATGTCTTGCCAATACTGTTTAGAGGTTAACATCAAATCCCTAACACTAACATTATCTGGCATTTTTCTTGAACTGTTTTATGATAACATTCTCATTTGTTTTCTTTGTTGCTTCATTTCATTTTCTTTTCAGCATCCTTCTCGATAGAAGACTCACCAACTTGCACATATGTTAGAGTATACACTCTCTCACTTCAAGTCAGGTAATTGATACCAGGCTTCCTTTTACTTTGCTCAACCATCTCTTCTTTAGAATTATACCATATATCCAAGGGAGCAATAAATGAATCAAACCATTCACTCTCCTTTAAAACTCTCAACTCTTGTATCAATTAAAAACCAAAATCAACATTCACTCCACATGAACAAATGAATTTGGAACCAAAGATTCTAACAGATCAGAAGAAATTACCATAATTTTAAGATGGGTTGTTCTATTATAGCTAGGTAATGGATTAATCTTAGTTGAAGGTTTAGATTTTGCAAGGTCTGCCACCTTACTAGAATCAATTAAATCTTTTATAGCCCGCTGTAAAACATTGCAATTGTTTATAGTATAGCTATGATACTGGTGATAGTGGCAAAAGGTGGTGATATCAAAATGAGTTTATGGGATTCCACAAAGAAGAAAGTAATATCAAGCTAATTATAGGCTTTCTCAGCTGGAGAAGATACGAAGCAGATATACGGGGAGGGGGGGAGGGAATTTAAGGTACGGTGGTACTGAATATTAAACTTTAAGAACTTGAATTAATAACTTATATGTGGTAAGTTTTGTTGCCTAAGATTGTAGCTGTATGTTTGTTCATGTAATTGTATGACATGAAATAGTCTGTCTAAAAGGTGAGGCATCCGTGTGTATATTGTAAAAGAATTTAAAAGAAAAGAAGAAAGAAACTCTCTGGATGATGTATGTAAGAATAATTTGCTGGTTGCTGTTCGTTTAAATGAATGTTTCTTTGTTTATTGGTATGAAGTAGACCTTTCCGAATTATGTGCTGTCCATAAAAGTATCTATGTATATGACATAATCAAATTATTTTGTGGGTATGTGTATGAAAAACGAATTGGGAAACATGGACATTTACATTTGTGAGTGTTGGCATCATAAATGGGAATTAATGACCATAGATAGAAGTGTCTGTTTAAAGTTGAACTAATCTACTATTTTGCATTGAATTTGAGCTGACCGATTGTCAGGAATGTAAATGCAATGTATAAACCTCTGTGCATAAACATAGGCTGTTAAAGTATATGTTTATAAATCATATATGGCTGCTGAAGCATCTTGAATTGACTTGAGCATTGAGTGAGGAAGAGCAAGACCTGGAACGCGCACCTAACTTGATGCGTAATTGAGTTTGAATTTAGTAGCTGGAAATTTAATGCTTGGTTTGCAAAGACTAAGATTGGGAGGTGTGATTTTGTAATGCAGTAGTTGAGCTGGTTAAAATAATAGGGGAGAAAAACGTTTAGGGTTGTCTGTGATATTAAATGTGTGTGTACGAGAAAAAAGTTTACTGGCTGAAATGAATGTATATGTTTTGCTGCAATAGAAAGGTAAACAAGGATATAGAATAATGAAGTAGTTAATTAGGTAGCTTTAAGTAATTGAGAATAAATATGGCGTGATAGGATAGTTTTGCTTGGTGAATACATTATGGAGTCGGTGATACATTATATGGTTACAGTTACTGTAATTAAAAGATAATTGATTATGTATGCTGCATGGAGTCTTGGAATAGGTAGACAGGAAATTATCACTTCTTGCTTACTAGTAACAGTCGCATTAATTAAGCGTAAGGGAAAGACACGTTGCTAAACGAATTTAGTTAGGTATATACATGTGCCGCCGAATCTGAGAAATAGTTGGTAGCCACACTGCTATATGAATTGGCCAAACCCTCCATACTAATGCAGACACCCTAAATTTTGAATATTAATGCTTGGGTTTGACGCCCTGGTCAAGAACAATAAGCGCTGCAAATGTCATGTTGTGGGTGCATGGGGAGCACATTTATGAACAGAAATAATTACTGCTGTGTGGATAATATGGAAGCTATCGCTGAGTCACCAAATATATATATAAACGCAGCTGTTTCTTTTTTTAAACAAACATAAAGTAAGTTAAAATCAGTGTGGAATATATATGTGTCTTTGTGTGATATTATTCGAAAAATCTTTATGCGTATTGTCACAGTTTAGAATTAAAAATGTTACAACTTGATACCTTGGATACATAAGGTAACAAGTTGAGCGACTTAGACTATAATACAAGCATACATAATATATCTTGAATCAAAAATGTTATAACACTTGATACTGTGAATGGTAGAGCAATCTTAATTGTGTTAAATTAAAATGTTTAATTATAAGTGTTACATAGTTAATTATTGATTGAATTATTCATCTATGTGAGTATTAAATTGAATAATAAATTTGAAAAGTTGAGATTTATAATCTTGCTGGATTACGATCTTAACTAAATATTGTCCAATAAATGCTTGCTTATCACACTTGCTGATGCTTGAATATTTTCAACTAATATAATAGTTATGCTATTGTGTACCTCACCTAGGATACTCATGTGTCGAGAGAGCAATACCAGATTCTTGAAAATATGGCTTCTGAATTAGAGGATGAGCTCCATAAATTGAAAATTGAACATGCCAAGACAGACCCAATTCAAAACTCTGACTCTAAAGAACTAGCAATAAAAACAATAGTATGAGATGGCCCAAAAAATCATTAAAATCCAGAACTTAATAAAAGGTGTTGGGTTCCTCGAGATGTCTACTTGATGCTACTAACCTTCAGCTCTGATATTAGTCTGTTGCCTTTTTAATGGCTTACTGTTTTGCCTTTTTATATTTTGTAACTTGCCAATTGTCAATTCAACAATTTTGCATTTTCAAATGTGTTTGCTAAGTTTATTATTTGGTTATCAAAACATGATATGATATTATGTGATCTTGCAATATGTATTTAGGTGCTTATATGAATTTGATATGATGTTCTATTAAAATATGTATGCATTTAGTGAATTGACAATTAAAATATGAATGGACATGTTGTTTGTGATTCATTTGCTTCATCTTTTGGAATTTTTTCTTTCTATCCTTTTTAAATGTTTTATTTTAATGTTGATTGCTTTTGGTATGTATGCTTATTTAAAAATGTTGTTGCTTCAAATGCTTTACGATTGTTACTTGATATCAACTTGTTTTGCTGATATTTTAGGCTTAATTAATTTGATTTTTCTTGATTAATTTTTATTAATTAGGTAATTTAGGTGTTAATTTACTTAACTTTAGTTATTTTGTTTTACTTTATAAATATACTACTTAATTTGTATTTTTAATCTAGGGATAATTTAGTAATTATAGAAGGGGGAAAGGTGGTCCAAAAAGAGAGGAGAGGATTGGAAGCCAATGGAAAATAATTAGCTGATGGAGTGGAAAAAGAGGAGCAAGAAAACGGTTTCTGGCAGTTTTAGGAGGCAGACAAACAACAAACAGGAGATACGGCATACAAAAAAGAATCAGAAAAGGGGAGGAAGGGATATAATAGACAGTAAGCAATAGGGAAGGGGAGAGCATAGAGGATTGAAGGAAGGCAGGAATTAAAAAGAAGGGAACAAACCCATCTGTGAAGGAGAAGAGGGGAAGAAGGAACCTACAAATTTAGGATTTTTCAAGCTTTACTCTTCTCTTATTCTTCTGCAAATCTTGTTTTAAAATATTGTTGAACATTTTTATGCTCTGTTTTATTGAGATGGAAGGCTAAGACATTGTTTAGGGTGTTGGGGAAGTGCTTGAACCTTATTTATTTTAACATCTTGATTTTAGTAGTTATAGAACTTGAACCTGTTAATATTTACAGTTTTCTCTATGAATATTGACCCCATTCATTAAGTATCATTTTCAGATTCACTGTTCTATTGCCTTTTAAATGAATGTTAGGGATAGATTTATCTATTAAGTATTGAAAGGTATTAGAAGATAGATTGCTAGGGATAATCTTTCTTCTCATGCTATTCATGTGCTTACTAAAGGTTGCCGTTGATGATTTATAACTTCAAGCATGAACCCATTGCCCTAAGCCCTTTTTTATTGTTATTCCTGTTGCTCTGCTGATATTTCTCTTATACTCCTGCTATTTTTACTGTTATGTTGTTATTAGTTTGCATTCTACTTTTATTTCTCCTCTGTCATTTCATATTCTGCTACTTTTATTCTTGTTGCTATGCTGTTATTTTACTGCTATGTTCTTACTCTGTATTCTGCTATTTTTTACTATTCTGCTGTTTTCAATTCCCAACTGTGACAGGTTTCATCTGAGTTTAATCTGTTATTGTTGTTTTACTGTTCTTTTATTCCTGCTAATATAGGATTAGCTTGTTGCTGTTTTGTTACTGTCTTTTAAGCTTTTCTACTGTTATATAAATTGTTATTGTTAGTTTTATTAGCTTATGCCTATAGTTTACCATAATTAGTTGTTTTAATCATTTATATATTTGCTCTTTATTTATATTCCTTAATCCTGATTCAATTTCATTTTAATTTGAATGTCTTAGACTGTTTAGTAGCCATTAGCTAGTGCTTAACTCCCTCAGTCCTTGTGGACGATACCCATTGCTACATATTCGGGATTTTATTTTATATTCGCATTCGTGTATGAACATTACTAATGGGAAATGGTTTCTTAATGCAAGTTTGCTAACTTTTTTCTCCTTTAAAATTATTGATTTGTGATCCATTATTAAATAAAAGATATTTTCTTATACAAAAATAGATATTTATATAATTTGTTAATATTTTAAGTGTACTAATGCTTTATATTTATGCATTTGAAGCTCAATGTCATTACATGTTTACAAGAAATTATCTAATGTGCTTAGTGACCTATTCGATCATTAGTAGAATTTTTTTATTTATATATTATAAGTCTACATGTTTTCACAAGTAATATGAAACATGTAATGTTATAAAATCTATGCCTAAAAATTATTTGGACATTTGGTAATTTTGCTATGTTTTGATTCACCCTGCAATTTTGGTGTTTTAATAATGACTGTAGATTAAGACTTTTATTATTTAATTCATAACCTCTATACGTTTAGATAAATTGAATAAATAATGTTAATAATATCAAATGCATAGATTTTGCTTTTGACATGTTTGAACTTAACTTTGGTTTAGATAAATAAAAGCTTAAGACTTTCATAATTTTATTAACTTATTTAAGAGTTAAATTTGATATATCTTATTTATTATAAAGTTTTACTTATATTTTATTAATATTATTTTCACTTATATTGTTATGGAAATCTGTATTCAAGTATTGTTTTAATTGATGAAAAAATATACCAATGAATGTTAATGCTTTGCATATTGCATTTTTTATCAGATCTAAATTTAATGTTATTTTATCAAAGATAAAAGAAAGTTATGAAATGGATGAAAATATATAGAAGGCTCAACAAAAACTATAACTTTTATACTTTTTGGAAGAGTTATTGCTAATCATATAGGAATTCCTGAAACCCATCTTACCATAAACTCAGTTGATCGTCATGCCTCCTAAGTTAACAAAACTTCAAAGAATAAAGAAAATATTTTAGGTCATGTTGACAATATGTTGACTCCATATCAATTGTGTCCTTCAAGATTTTACAAGTATTGAATACACTTATAGTGGTACCAAATGAATACTCACCAATTACAACACCAACCATATGTTTTTCTTCTCACCCATATATCATAAAATATGTTGATTCTTCCAGTCGTGTAAAATGCATATTAACATTCAATGAACCTAGTGAACAATAAGAACATCTTCCAACAATTGATGATACCTGTTAGACCTTGGAAGTCCTTGATCTTAGTTTTGATGTTAACAAACAATGTTTTAGGAAGATTGTTGAAGTTTTGAAAGTTTTTAGGCTTGGTACGGCGTACAAGACTAGGTACGAGCATACCATTTGATTTCCTAGGCTGTACGGGCATACCAGGAGGCTATACGGGGTGAAAAATTTAGTAGAAGGTTTGGCATGGACATACCACTTGGTGGTATGGTTGTACGGATGTTATTGCCTCATTTTGGGGTCATTTTTTAGGTTTTGTACGTGGGTACATGAACACGTATGGTCGTATGGGTCAAAATATGTATTTTCAGCATTTTTTAAAATATTTTAAAATGACTCTTTTTCACATAAATTGCATCCCCAACGGTCATATAAGCTTGAAATAGCTTATATAAGTGTAGATTAACTTTATTAGAGGTAAGAAATCAATCTACAATCATCAATTTCTTTGTTAAATACATTTTTATGTGTTTTGAGTATTTCTTGATTTCTTGAGTTGTAAATCCTTTGAAAAGGATTTATGGGTTTCCAATCCTTGTTATTTTTCTCTTGGATTATATTTTGAGAGATAAGAACGGATCATGATTGAGTGAGGTTTAGTGTGAGCCTTGGGAAAATACTAAAGATTTAATTCTTGTATGAAGAATTCTTTATTGAATTTGTGAAGTGATTAATGGAAACCTAAGTTGTTTGCTTGGATAAGTGAATGTAGGTATTTGTTGGCCGAACCATTATAATTTTTTATGTTCCATTTCTTTCTCTCTCTTTAATTCTTGTTTGATTCTTGTGTTGCTTACCTTGGGATTTCAATTGGTATCAGAGCTTAGGCTTTATTTTTTAAGAATTAACATTCTTAGAATTAAGATCAAATGGTAACACATTATCTAGAGAGTCATCTTACACAAGACCTCTTTTCTTTAATGGTATAGATTACTCTTATTGGAAACATAGAATGGAGATATTTTTAAAGAGTGATGGAGTTGAATTATGGAACTTCATTGAAAATGATTATAGTCCTCCTACAACTATCATTGAAGGTATTTCCACATTGAAGCCTAGGGATAAGTGGAATAGCACAGAGAAGAAGGTCAATGCTATGAGTAAAAAGGCTATGAATATCTTGTATTGTGCCATTAGTAGAGAAGAGTATAGAAGAGTGTCTCATTGCATGATCGTCAAACAAATTTGGGATGCTTTGGAAACACATCATGAGGGCACGAATCAAGTGAAGACTAAGAAGATTCAACTTTTAGGCTTATAATGATTATCAATGGTTTAAAGATGCTTATGAAGAATTATGCTAAAGATGATATTAATAATAAAATCCTTAGAGTTTTTCTAAAGAAGAATTAGGAAGCAAGGGTGATTACGATTGAGAAAATAAATTATCTATCAATGCTTTCTATCGACATGCTTCTAAGAAAGCTTCTTACTCATGAGATCAAGGCAAGGTTTTGGAAGAGGAAAAGAAGAATCAACAAGTAAAGGACATGTGAAGAGTGAATATCCTAGACCATCCAAACCATCCAAGAAGAAAGCTTTCAAAACCACTTGAGATGATGAGAGTGAATTGGATGATGAAAGCTTAGTTGGAGATAGACTATGCTTCATGGCAAAGGAGGATGAAGAAACTCTTAATAAGGTAAGCGCTTCTAACCAATCTCTTAATAATGAGTTTGATGATGAGGAAAGTGTCTTAGAAGAACTTCTTATCAAATGTGAGCAATTGGCTAGGGAAAAAAGTTATTAAATCTAAAAACTTAACTTTGATAAATGAGATTAATTGCTTAAAAATGGAAGTAGATGCTTTAAGTTCATCTAAAAAAGAGTTTCAAAAAACATTTGAAAATGTTTCAAATATTTCAATGTTAAATGAATCCTTGAAAAAGAAAAAAGAAGGTATTTGTGTTTGGAAAATGAGAATTTGAAAAGAGAAAATGAGCTTTTAAAAGAAAACCTTTCAAAATTTGAAAAGGGTGGCATTAAAATTGATAGTATTCTTAAATGCCAAATGTTCAAATTTGATAGGAAAGGTGTAGGTTATGATGAAAACACTCATTCTTCATTAAAAGGCCCCAAATTTCTCAAAGCTACTTCTATTAAGAATGTTGCCAAGAGAAATGAAAGTAAAGCAGTTAAAAACTCCAATATTAAGAGGTTTAAAACCTCAATTAGAAGTCAATTGTATAAGAATTGCAATTATGGGGTAAAGCATTTCAATGCAAAGCCAAAATTTGTATGTTTATTCAAATGTCAAAATTGGAAATAACATGAAAAGTGAACAAAGGAAAGCTAATTTTCATGAACCAAGAAGTTAGAAGTCTAAACCCTTCCTTGGTCATTGTCATTATTATGGTAAGTTTGGTCACTTTAATTATAAATGTTTTATAAGGTTAAGTCACTTGAGATATATTCCAAATGACTCATGTGAAGCTAACCCCCATGGACTCAAATACATTTGGGTACTAAAACTTAAATGAAGTTGTTTTGTAGGTTTACTTAAAGTTCACAAGATGAGAATGGATGAATATTTAAGCAATAAAATGAAGTCTCTTTTACATTGGTGAATTGAAGAATAAGACTATGCAACTACTTAAGGGGAGTTTTAGAGCTTTGTTTTTCTTATTCCAAAGGGGGAGAAGTATGGTGAAAATGGATTTATATGCATTTTGAAAATAGGTTTCAAAGCATTTGGGGTTTATTAACATCAAAAAGGGGGAGATTGTTGGATCTTGGAAGTCCTTGATCTTAGTTTTGATATTAACAAACAATGTTTTAGGAAGATTATTGAAGTTTTGAATGATTTTAGGCTTAGTACAAGCGTACAAGACTGGGCACGGGTGTACCATTTGGTTTCCTAGGTTATACGAGGTGGAAAATTTGTAAAAGGTTTGGTATGGGCATACCACTTAGTGGTACAGCCGTACGGATATTATGGCTTCATTTTGGGGTTGTTTTTTGAGTTCCATATAAGGGTATGTGAACATGTATGGTCATACGAATCAAAATACTTATTTTCAGCATTTTTAAAAACATTGTAAAATGGCTCTTTTTTGCATAAATTGCATCCCCAACAGTCATATAAGCTTGGAATAGCTTATATAAGTGTAGATTAATCTTATTGGAGGTAGGAAATCAATATACAATCATCAATTTCTTTGTTAAATACATTTTTATGTGTTTTGAGTATTTCTTGATTTCTTGAGTTGTAAATCCTTTGAAAAGGATTTCTAGGTTTCCGATCCTTGTTGTTTTTCTCTTGGATTATGTTTTGAGAGATAAGAAAGAATTGTGATTAAGTGAGGTTTAGTGTAAGCTTTGGGAAAACACTAAAGATTACATTCTTGTATGAAGAATTCTTTGTTGTATTTATGAAGTGATTAGTAGAAACATAAGTTATTTGCTTGGGTAAGTGGATGTAGGCATTTGTTGGTTGAGCCACTATAAATTTCTTGTGTTCCATTTCTTTCCCTCTCTTCAATTCTTGTTTGATTCTTGTGTTGCCTATCTTGGGATTTCAATACCTCCTCAACTATCACCTTAAAAGATACATTGAGTAATGTATTTTCAGATGAATCCCTTTCCAATTTTAATGAATGCTAAAATTGATTATTTTTAAATATGTATTTATTTAATTCAAGTGATTTTTGTTATATCCATTTTGAATGTTTTGGATTAAATATTTTCTATATTTGAATCAATTGTTAAATCACAAGTTTATACATGATTAGTGATTTTATTTGGACTAAAATAATTTCTATCTTTAACTTACATTTATTTTTGACTTCATATGATTTTATGGCTTTATGGATAAATTGATTTTCATGTGATTACTTATGGATATTTTATTTGGTAAATATTTTTGAAGATAATTTTTGGATAAGTTGACTTTTTATTTTTAGAATATATTTAAGTAATTGATTATTTCAAATTTTAGAAGTGATATTTATCTTATTTCTTAAATATTTAATTGTTTCTAAATTATTTTACGATATATTTAATTATTTTATTTTTCAAAAATCAAATACATTAAATATCTACATGAAAGGAAGCAATCAGTTTGACAAAAGGAAATTCGAATGATCAGCTCTCATCTTAGAATGATTTCAACATGATTCATGGAGCAATTTAAGAAAGATTTTTAGGAGACCAATTAGTAAGGAAGTTTTCTTAGACTTTTATTAAGAAATCATTGAGAAATATATTCCTTATGAAGCTCAAATCTAACATCTTTTAAAATATAAATTTTCCTCTTTTAACAAATATTTTTCGAATATTCAACAAATGGTAAGTTTTCAAAAATCAAATTTGGTAACAAATCTATCTGTCACTAAAATTAGTCTGCCAATTTCACGTAACAAAAGCTCTTTCAAATTGGATTTGATCAACTAATATTTTTATACTCAATGTATTTGGAATATAACAGTAATATTTTTTAGTATAAATACATGAGCTTTTGAAGTTAGAAAACATAACACATAACGAAAAGGATTAAATTGATATACATCTATAAAAAGTTTTCAAAGAGCTTAATTTTGAATATTCATTCTCAATCTTTTCATAGGATTTTGTAAAGAGTGTGAGAATTATACTTTAACATTTTTATTTATTGTAAAGGTTATAAGTTAGCCTTATGTGAAAACTTGAAGAGGTTGTAAGTGTGCCTATTGAAAACTTAAGGTTATAAGTTTAGCATATTAAAAACTCATTAAAAGTTGTCGAGTTAGCCTATTGAAAACTTGAAGAGGTTACTAGTTAGCCTTGAAAACTATTATTGTAAAGGTTATAAGTTAGCCTTAAAAACTTCTTGTTGATTTTAGTGGAGTCTTAAACTTGGTTTTGAGAAAGTGGATATAGATATTTAGGCTAAACCACTATATATTATGTATCCACTATTTTTCTCTTTTCTTCTCCTTTATTAGCTTGCTAATTTTAATTGCTTTATTTCTAAAAGGCTTTTGATAAAGGCTTTCACTTTAATCAATCCACTATTTCCCAAAGGGGAATTTTCAAAAATCAATCAAGTTATTTTTATAACTTTGATTTATTTTTTGAATTGATTTGTTTTAACCAAAAAGTTTTCCAAAGTTTATTTTAGTTTACTAAGTTTGAAAATAATTTGCTAAAATTGATTTAAAATTTTCAAGTTTGTCAATTCACCCCCTCTTGACTATTGCTTTTAAGACTAATACCCATTAAATAAAAAAATGTATTAACAACCATCCTTACAACATTCATCATATTCTTACTATACCTTGATTAATGCAATTAACCTATTTTCAAACTTTTCCGAAGAAATACATTATGATAACCATGGCCGAAGAAAAGTAGTGGATTGTTTTTATTATCAATCTCCTTCATTGGGTAACTAATTTGCAATAATTTATTTGAATAATTTGTTGCAAGGAGCAATTATAATTTGTTATTATGCTATTTACTTCTATCATTATGTTTATCATGATTTAAGTGTATAGTTCATTTTGTATATTAAATTAATACAAAGAACCATTCTAATATATATATATATATATATATATATATATATATATATATATATATATAAAAAAATATAAATTATTATATATATATATAACAAAGGGTTTAATTAAAAAAAAAATATATTTATTTTTATATCTTTTATTTATTT